>PISX010034053.1:0-14408 GCA_004024625.1 Mellivora capensis
AAATAAATAAATAAAATCTTTAAAAAAAAAAAAACTATTTCAGTTTTCTTCAATTCTTTTTCTTAAAAATCTCTGCTGAGACCTTTATTTCGTTTTCTGTAGATAGCAGATCCTAGGCACTAAAAACAATAATATAGCATCCATTTTTCAGCCACCTCTAGCATTTCTTATTTGCTGCTTTTATTTTGTCTCTGGGCTTAAAAGAATGATCTGGATGTGGACTTAGAAGATTGCACCTGTGAATAAAGGGTATGAAGTTATGATTGCTGCTTTGGACATTCAAGAGACTTACTTGCTTATCCAAGAGTGTTTTGACTTATAGGAACATTTCCAGGTAGTTGATGTCCCCATATAAGGGATTTCTTCTAGATAAGTAAGATGTTCCTAAATATTTTTTCCACAACATACATAATCAAGAGAAAAAGGTTAATATTGTGGCTCATATCCTTGGCATTTTTAGCAGTCATGTACCACATATATTATCTCCTTTCAAATCCCTACCATAGCTGGATATAATAAGTGTTGAATAAATCGTAGTTTATTTCCAAAGCATTGCTAACAAGGAGTGATGGTTGAGTATCCTGTGTAGAAAACATCCTGTATGCTGTATTTATTTCTTAATGGTTTTCTCTAGGATTTTTAAAATTCTGTATCCAGAAGTTTAAGAGCTAAGTCTTACATACCATTATAAAGTCGTTTCTTCCTTCTTTCCAAAAAATGTGAACCATATCAGAGTAGACTTTGGAATTTAATTGTTTCAGTTTTTAAAAAATTTTTTTTAAAATTTATTTATTTGTCAGAGAGAGAGGGAGAGCGAGCGAGTACAAGCAGACAGAGTGGCAGGCAGAGGCAGAGGGAGAAGCAAGGAGCCCGATGTGGGACTCGATCCCAGGATGCTGGGATCATGACCTGAGCCAAAGGCAGCTGCTTAACCAACTGAGCCACCCAGGCATCCCAACTGTTTCAGTTTTAGAGGGAAACTAAGAGGGTAGTAAGTTCTTTTTACTCTTCTTTGCTTGCTGACACTATTGGCTTTGACATAAACCCAGTATGCAGCAGGAATCTTTTTTTTCTTTTTTTTTTGCTTTTCCATGAGTTGATTTATGAAAGATTATTTTATGGGCCTCTTTTTTTTTTTTATTAAAAATTAAGATAGCTTTGATTTTCCAAAAAAATCATAACAGATTGCTGACTTTTATTCAATATAAAGATACCTCAAAATTAATATTTCTAGATATATATATATATACACATATATATAAATATATATATGGTCATACTAAGAAGTTATCATAGCTTAGGCTTTGTCACAAAACCAGAGATCAGAAAGACTATATGCCATTTATTGTACTAATGTACTTTGATTTTACTATTCCCCAATGGCTGGCCATTTTTTCAAAATATCTGATTACTTATATGTACGAGGCACTGTTTTAGGCACTGAGACTACAGTGGTAAGCGAGAAAGAAAAGGTCTCCGTCTGTCTGTAACTTACATTCTAATAGGAAAGGACAAGCTGGAAACAACAAGATACCATTTAAATATAAAGGAAATTAATGCGTGGGGGGCATGCATAGTGGAAATGAACTGTGTGGTAGTGATAAGGAAACCCTCTGTGAAAAAGGAACAGGTAAGCCAGCCTGAAAGATGAGAAAGCAAAGGTGTGGGTAGATGTCTGGGCAGAGTGAGTAACAAGTATAAAGCCACTGAGGCAGAAAGCCCTTTTTTGTTGTAACAAATGTGCAAGAGTAGCTGATACATGAGATACAGGAGTGGAGAAGGAGGGGAGAGTGACAAGGAAAAAAAATTGAGAAGGTAGATCAAGGGGCAAATCCAGTAAAGCCTTTATATAGTTCATGATAATGATTCTGGATGTTATTCACTTCTTTTTTTTTAAGATTTATTTATTTTAGAGAGCACAAGCTAGAGGGGCAGAGGGAGAGAGAATCTCAAGCTGACTCTGCACTGAGCATGGAGTCTGATGCAGGGTTCAGTCTCATGACTTGAGCTGAAACCAAGAGTTGGATGCTTAACCAACTGTACCACCCAGGCGCCCCTGGATTTTATTCCTAAATACTTTTTATTCAGCAAATAACTAAAAGCACTAGAATATGTATATGGATATAGCAGGGAACAGAAAAACAATCTGGACTCTCATGCAGTTTTAAAATCTGTTAGAGAAGCCAGAGTCTAGAAGCATGTCTTTTAATTTCTCCACCATGGATAATATTTGTATGAACCTCCTCAAATCATTTCAAAAGGTTAACATATTACTCTCAAATCAATTGTAAGCTGTACAATTTTCCACTTTTTTTAATATATCTGACATTGGGGTAGGTTTTGCAAATGATCATATCTTTTATGTATTGTTGCCAGTGGCAGTACTCATGATACAGTTCTCATCACCTGTGCAAGTGGGAATTTGGTTGTTATTCCCAATGCAAGAAGGCAATGGCATCCCCTTGATACTTCCATCAACAAATTGTTTTCAAGACCCTTCATGGCAGGAATTCAAGTTCTGGTTGCTGTCTGAAAACTGACTCCTTTTGCTGTGATAAAGAAAACACCATCATAGGGGCGCCTGGGTGGCTCAGTGGGTTAAAGCCTCTGCCTTTGGCTCAGGTCATGATCTCAGGGTCCTGGGATCGAGCCCCACATCGGGCTCTCTGCTCAGTGGGGAGCCCTCCTCTCTCTCTCTGCATGCCTCTCTGCCTGCTTGTGATCTCTGTCAAATAAATAAAATCTTAAAAAAAAAATACCATCATAAAACTTGCAGAATAGGTATCAGGGGCTTATAATAAAATATTAAGAGACCATACTGAACAATTTTTAAACAAATGCTGGGTCACTGATGCTTTTGATGGCAGAGAGGACAATATTTTGTAGAAAAATACTTAACAACTGAATTAACTGATTCAGAGTTGAAAATTTGAATGTGAAGCTTTAGAAATACCTTAACCACTTCATATGATTTATCTTTTAGAGATAAATATATACATGTTAGAAGAGCTCTTTCAATAAGTATCAAATAAAAACGCTAACTGATCAAGCATTTTGACCACTTAATTGGGAGTATTTTTTTCTTAGTATTTCATGAAGTAGAGTTAAATGTATTTGTGTCTTCCTACATTGCACCAACTCACCACTATATCAGTTTTTTTCACCTTTTTTCAATCAGGATTGAGGAAATTCTATGGTTGGAAGTTGGCTGGGGATGGGGTGGGGTGGAATATCAGAAATACTTGGCTTTTTAAAAAAACTTTTTAAAAGATTAGAGAGCAAGGGAGGGGCAGAGACAGCATCCGCAAGCAGACTTCCTTACATGGGGCTCGATCCCAGGACTCTGAGATCATGACCTGAGCCAAAACCAAGAATCAGCCACTTTCTCCACTGAGCCATCCAGGTGCCCCAGAGATAATTGACCTTTTAACTACAAAGAACACTGGTTAAATGATCTTCTGACTTACTATTCTCTTTGCCACAAGTAGGCATTTCTTCATGATAGCCTTCTGAGTATTTTATATTTGCTTATCTCCAAATATATAAGAAGACTTAAATTATACTGATTCCTAAATTCCAGGCTTCTTTTTAGTAGGATGGCCATATAAGGTTAAGAAAGACCAGAAAAATCTATTACTTGTGATTGTTTACTGAGTAGAGTTTATTTTAACTGGTTGAAAGTTTGTCTTTTAGACATTAAAAAATCTTTGAAGTTTACTTTGTAATAATTTGGAGACATCTACTTTGACAGTTCTGATGTATTGGGTATTTTACTACATTTTTAAAAAATGAACTTATGTAATACGTATTTTGTATCTCATTTTCCCACATTTAGTTCTTTAAAAACATTTTTCAAGTCAAATTTGATGTTCCTTTTTTTGTAAGCTTATATTTGTGAATTTTGATTGGTGACTTTAACTTGAAAACCGTTTTCTGTTTTCTTTTGTAGTTACTACCACAGCTGAATGAAACTGTTTATTCACTCATCATCAAATAGATCTTTTTCTTTTCTATATTATTTATTTGTAGTTATTCTCATTTGGAAAACAGCCTTCTACTTTACAATGTTCACACATTACAATTTTAAACACTTAACACGCTGTTTATTTTTAAAAAATAGAATAAGGAGGACACTAATGTTATCAATTACATTTTTCTATCCAGGATAAAATGCAAGTAGACCAAGAAGAAGGAGGGCATCAAAAATGTCATGCTGAACACACCCCAGAAGAGGAAATTGATCATACAGGAACCAAAACAAAGGTGTGTTTTACTGTTTTTGTGGTTGTGTCTTTTTGATATTGGTATTTTGAGTAACGTATTTACTTTATACTCCATGCTTTTAATACACTTGATATTTTAAATCTTAGTACTCTGGAAGTATAGAGGCATATAACCAGAATAAATACAATTCTATGAGCTTATTATAGAGGATTTTTAAAAGAATGAAGTAAAATTATCCCTTTGGTGAGAAAAAGAAGATGCATTTTTCAGTAATTTTTTTCTCTCGTTAAAAACCATATAATCCCAGAAAAATAGGAAATAAAATAAGCTAAATGAAGAAAACTTACATTGTCAGTAACCTCACATCTCAAAATTAACCACTCTTAGCATTTTGCTGCATATTATATAATATTTCCCTTTGTGCAAAAAAAAAAAATATTTTTGAAGGTAAAACTTTAAAGGAGAATTCTTTTATTGAAAGTCATCATTTTACTGAGATAGTTGTTGCCAATAAAAGGGAGAGACCCTGATTCACCCAGATGAATGGGGCTGCAGTTCTTAATAACCATCTTCAACAGGTCTTTCTAACCTGAACAGAAGTTAATCTATATTGGTTAGTTGTAGGTTCGTTGTAGATCTTTTTCAGAGGTTATAAAGATTCTGTTTCAAGTCCTAGGCTCTCCAAAAAAAACAAAAACAACAACAACAACAACAAAACAGTCCTAGGCTCTCTGTAATTTAAAAACTAAAGCCTATTTTTCTAGATTTTCAATTTTTCTTGGTATTTTTTGCTTTAATTGTTTAACAGCTTAAGGTATAGTTTATATACCGTATAGTCCACCCATTTAAAGTGTACAATTCAGTGGTTTTTAATATACTCCATTATATAAATGTAATAGTGCAGAGTTTTGCAACTATTACTATAGTCATTTTTACAGCGTTATCATCACTTAGGAACTGACCAACTGTTTTCCCAGAGTGGTTTCAGTATTTTATAATCTTGTTAGCAGTATATGAGGGTTCCAGTTTCTCTACATCCTCACCAATTCTTGTTATTTCCCTCTTTTTCATTATAGCTGTTCCTAGTGAGTGTGAAGTGGCATCTCATTTTGGCTTTAATTTGCATTTCCATCCTGGTATCTTTTATGTAGAAAGATGCAGTGTATGCATTGTATAAAATACTATCCATATTAAAGTAGTATTAAGTACAGTAGATGGTAAAAGTTTTGATTTTACTTTTTTGTTTCATCTGAAATCACTTTTAAATCTTTTTTTAAGCTGGTTTAATTTTACTTCTTTTGCATTTCTCTTTGCAGTCAGCTCCCTCAGACAAACAAGATCGATTAAACCAGACTATTAAAAAAGGAAAAGTCAAGAGTATTGATCTGCCTATTCAGAGTAGCCTGTGTAGACAATTGGGCCAAGATCTTCTCAACAGCTACATTGAAAATGAGGTATATAAATTTGAGTTGATATTGAAGTAAGTGGTAGTGTAGTCTGAAATTTTTGTAAAAGTCAATGATTATGACCCCCCCACACACAGTTTGGGTACCCAGTCCATAACTCCTAAGGAATTATTAAGTCATTGAACTACTTTATTTTAGACAAAATACTGAGCTATGTTAATGTCATGTACAGTGTAGCTTTCATCAGAGTTCTGTGAAAAATATGCATTGTCTCCACTATAAAGAAAGAACACTCTAATACTAAGGATTCTTATCCCTTGGTACATTGTCTTTAGTAATACCCAGAAGACATTGTATGGGGAAGTATTAGCAGCTCCCCTCTTCTAATGTATTCTTAAAGATAAGGCTCTATTCAGAATATTTTCTGACTTCTTAAGATCTGTTGTCATTCTTGAAATTTTCTTTACATGTCTAATTACATGTCTCTAATTTTATAGTCTCTCGAGGAAAAGAGATTTGTTTCTTGACTAGCAGTTGTGTAAGAAATAATTTTATTTTTAAAACTTCTATTTAAGTAGTAGTAATTTCTACAGGCTTGGCTAGTGTTAGAAAAAATCAGTTTTCTTTAAACGCCCATATTCTCCTCTTGGTGCACATTATTCTGGGAATTTCTTCAAGAGAATTTGACTTTATAATGATTGCCCTGTTTAGTACCTATCTATATTGCCTGTTCATTAACTATTAAGGTGAAGCAAGTATTCTTGGAGACCATGAGTAATTAAGAATTTGTTTTGAGACAAATCAATTTTCCCAAAGGAATAAACTGTAGGCAAGTGCTGCTGTGGCAAATTTTGTGTATACAATTTTTTTAAGGTTTTAAATGTCTTACTATTTTAAATTCCAAAGGTGTGTGCCCTGTAGTCTGTTTAAAATACTGTGTTTCTGTTAAAGTGAAAATTTTGTTCAGGTATTAACAATTCTCAGATTCTTTATTTCTTTGCATTAGTTACAACAATAATCATATTTGCTAAACCTCTTAAAACACATTGATATCATATTTAATACCCAAACCTGTGAAGTGTAAGTACTGTTAGAGATTTATGTTTTACAGATGAAGAGACAGGAACAGGTAGCCTAATCATACAAGGTCAGAGAGTAACCTTTGAGTTGTATCTGGGTAATCTGTCTCCAAAGCTCAAGATCACGACCACTATACTATATTCCCTTCCAGAGCTAACATTTATTCAGCACGAGTTAGGTGCTAGGCACTACACTAAAATTTTATGTGAATTATATCAATCTTACTAACAGCCCTGACAGACAGATAGTTGTATTCTCTCTGTTTTAGGATAAGAAAACTGAGGCTTAGAGAGGTTCAGTGAACTTCCTGTGATCTCAAAGCTAGTAAATGGGGAGCCAAGGTATTGAACCTGAGTATGTATAATGACATAGTCTATGTGGGGTTTTTAAATAGCTTTATTGAGATATGAATATGGTATATGAATACCATACAGTTAACCCATTTAAAGTGTAGTTTGGTGGCTTTTGGAATATTACACTTTTACTAATCTTTTAAATTGTAGTAAAATGTATATAACATAAAATTTGCCATTTGACTAAATATACAACAATTCAGTGGCATTGTTAAATTCAAAGTTTTATGAATTGTCACCACTGCCTATTTCTTTTTCATAACTTTTTCATAACTCCAGACAGTCTGTAATCATTAATAACTCACCATTCTTCTCTTCCCCCAACCCCCATAAACTCTAGCCACTTTCTGTCTCTGGATTTGCCTATTTTAGATAAATCATATGACTGTAATCATAAAATAGTTGTCCTTTTGTGTTTGGTTTAGTATACTTTGCATAATGTTTTCAGAGTTCATCCTTGTTGTAACATGTATCAGAACTTAACACCTTTTTAGAATAGAGTAATATTTCATTGGATATATATGTACATTTTATTTATCCATTCATCTGTTAATGGACAACTGAGTTGTCCACCTTTTGGCTATTGTGAATAATGCTGTAGTGGGCATACAAATATCTGTTTTGAGTTCCTGTTTTCAGTTCCTTTGGTTATATACCTAGGAGTGAAATTGCTGTCATACTGTAAATCTTTGTTTAGCCTTTTGAGGAACCACCAAACTGTTTTACATAATAGCTGCAGGATTTTACATTCCCACTAGCAATATGCAAGTGTTAAAAATTCTCTACATCCTCACCAATGTTGTCTATTTCTTAAAATCAATTCTTTTGATTATAGTCATTCTAGTAGGTATGAACAGGTTTTGGTTTGCATTTTCCTGATGCATATTCTTTTTTTTTTTTAATTGAAGTCTAGTTGATATGCAGTGTTACTTTAGTTTCAGATATATAGCATAGTGATAAACTAGTCTATACATCTTGCTCACCACAAGTATGGCTATCATCCTCCCTATACACTATTATTATACTATTGACTATATGCCCTAAGCTGTACCTTTTATCCCCATGACTTACTCATTCCATAGCTCTAAGCCTGTATCTCCACTCCCTTTCACCCATTTTGCCCATCTCCCCACCTATCTCCCCTCTGGCAACCATCAGTTCTGCTTCGACTCTTTGTTTATTCATTTGTTTTGTTTTTTAGATTCCACTAAGTGAAATCATACGGCATTTGTTTTTGTCTGACTTGTTTCACTTAACATAGGTCCATTTATGTTGTTGCAAATAGGAAGATTTCATCCTTTTTAATGGCTGAGTAATACTCTATTACATACCACACACACACACAGCCCATACTTTCTTCATTCATCTATCAATGGACATGGGTTTCTTCTCTATCTTGGTATTGTAAATAATGCTGCAATAAACAGAGGTGCATACATCTAATTATTTTTGGTTTTTTTGGGCAGATACCCAGTAGTGGAATTATTGGATCATATGGCACCTCTATTTTTAATTTTTTGAGGAACCTCCATACTGTTTTCCCCAGTTGCTGCACCAATTTATATTCCTACCAACACTGCACAAGGGTTCCTTTTTCTTTATGCCTTTAGCAACACTTTTTTCTTGTCTTTTTGATTCTAGCTATTCTGACAGGTATTAGGTGATAGCTCATTGTGGTTTTTATATAATTTCCCTGATGACTCTCTTGTATATTCTTAATAGCAGCTAATCTAAACATTTTGAATATAGGGGAAGATGATAATGCAAGATAAATTAGAGAAAGAAAGAAACGATGCTAAGAATGCTGTTGAAGAATATGTGTATGATTTTAGAGACAAGCTGGGCACGGTCTATGAAAAATTCATCACTCAAGAAGTAAGTCTAAATTTTAAAATTTTTTATTAGAACTCTTTGTTTGAGGGGCACCTGGGTGGCTCAGTTGGTTAAGCATCTGACTCTTGATTTCAGCTCAGGTCGTGATCTCAGGTTCGTGAGATCGAGCCCCATGTTGGGCTCTGCGCTCAGTGCGGAGTCTGCTCTTTCCCTCTCTACTCCTCCTTTCTACTTGTGCTCCCATGCACTCTTGCCCACTCACACTGTCTTCCTAAAATAAATCTTTAAAAAAATGATTTGTTTGACAATGCTAATACGAATTATATAAATAAACATACCAAATGTGTTACTGTTGTCTGTCTCCTTGAGCCACATTTAGGAGTGGTTCTTAGTTATTTCTCCCAACTGCAGAACTGTAGTGAAAAACGTGCTTGTGAATAAAAAGCCAGAGAAATTGAAATTTAATCTTTTATACTTGAAAAATGTTCTGTCCTTCTTTGAAAACGTTTATTTCTAAGGAATTTTTAGTCAGTGTCTTTTAAATGTATAACTAGGACTTGAATAAACTGTCTGCAATATTGGAAGACACGGAAAATTGGCTTTATGAAGAAGGAGAAGACCAACCTAAACAAATTTATGTGGATAAGCTTCAAGAACTAAAGGTAAATTTTTTAAAGTCCATGTTAGTTTTCAATAGAACATTAAGTTTTCCTAAAAATTATGCTGTAAAAGCAAAGTCTATTTTTAATAAATATATTAGAAAATAATAAAGCAAGATACATGCAGGAAGAAATGTTCTCTAATCTTAAAAGCATTTTTGGAGGGCAATAATGCTACATAATTGAGATCAAATAATGAATAATCATATTTGTTAAGATTTTCAGATATAAATATGTAGCAGATGATTGGATTGTTAACAGTTTTACATTAACCATATATTTCTGAGATGTCATTAAGAACAGATTTGTAAACCTAATCCCTTCTTACCCATTAGAGGTTATACCCTTTCTCTACTTCTCTCTCCTTCACTGTCATGATTTTGAGGAGTAATATACTGCCCTATTGTATTTTCACATTGCAACTGAGGGGGACACCTGGCCAGTGAAGAAATTAAAAAGTAGCACTCCTGCTCTTGAATGTCCTTCCACAAAGAAATAAGGAGATGTGGCCACCAGGTCTCCCTTTTCTAGGTCTAATGGTATGATTTTAAGAAAAGACCACTATTACTCCTTTCTGCTTGTCTGCCCTACCCTGAAAAAAGTAGTTTTAAGTTCACATTACAAGGATGATAGGAAATTTGTCTTTTCTTCTTCTTCTATGTGGATCATAGCAATACTTTAATGTTCACATAATTACCAGGGGCTCTTACTAAATGCAGACTATGATTTAGTATATATCTGAGTGACGGGCCCGTGATTATCTATTTTTAACAAGCTTCCAAGAAATTCTGATGCTGGTCACTGAGCCATTCTGAGTAGCAAAGAAAAAACATAGATGACATCAATAATGATTCGTAGGCTATGGGAAAAGACAGTCCTTTAGGATTGGGAGAAGTGGGGATATAAGAGAATTCACTTTAAAAGCAAAAGTTAATATCTTGAAAAAGTTAGAACTGTCTTCATGCCAGTAAATTACTTCCATATAGAATAATTAGAAATCAACTAGAAAACTTAAACTTAAAACCAAAACTAGGCTTTATCACATTTTATCTTGAGGGTGGTGTTACTCCCCATCTCCCTAGAAGGAGCAGCCAGGCAGCTGAGGCCAGTAGAAGAAACTGAAAAGCCCAGCAGCTCTCAAAAAGGATTATTTTACCCCAAATATATAAGTAACCATAGAAATGAATGTTGTAGAAGGCTTCCCAGGCCTTAGTATTTTTTTTTTTTTTTGAGATGGTTAAAAAATACAGTACTTGGTCCTTTTTTCAAAAACATTTTCAGTAAGAGGCACAAGGTGGCTCAGCTGGTTAAGCATCTGTCTTTGGCTCAGGTCATGATCCCAGGGACTCCTTGCTCAGTGGAGAGTGTAGTTCTCCCTCTGCTCCTCCCCTTCGTGTGTGTGTGTGTGTGTGTGTGTGTGTGCACACGCGCTTGCACCTCTCCCTCCCTTTCTCCCCTCCCCCTACTCATGCTCAAACATGCTCCACGCCCCTGCGAGCTCTCTCTCTCTCTGTTCCTCCCCCTGCTCATGCACTTTCTCACACTCCTGCATGTGTGCATCCTCTCTCTCAAATAAAATCTTTAAAAATTTTTTTCAATAAAAAATATTATGTAAGTAGACTAAAGGCAATATGGTATCCTGGAACGGAAAATTAGGAAATCCACATGAGGTCTGGAGTTCAGTTAATAGTAATGCTCCAGTGTTGGTTTCTTAGTTTTGGCAAGTGTATGTTCTATAGTGGTACAAGATGTTAACATTAGAGGAAAGCAGTGAGAGATACTTGATGCTCTATTATTTCCTTTGTAACTTCTCTGAAAATCTAAAATTACTCTAAAATATGTTGATTTTTTTTAAGTGTATAAAGAATAGAAAAGAAGGGACGCCTGGGTGGCTCAGTTGGTTAAGCAGCTGCCTTTGGCTCAGGTCATGATCCCAGTGTCCTGGGATCGAGTCCCACATCGGGCTCCTTGCTCAGCAGGGAGTCTGCTTCTCCCTCTGCCTGCTACTCTGTCTGCCTGTGTTCTCTCTGACAAATAAATAAATAAAATCTTTAAAAAAAAAAAAAGAATAGAAAAGAAAATAGGTATTCATTCTTCTAATGCATCCCCCTCCTCAAAGTTACAGGGGCTGTTAAAACATTTAGAAATTCCTCATTCCAGGCATTTGGGGTAAGGGCCAGAGGTTTATTTTTTTGGTTTTGTTTTTTTAAGTGCTGTACTCAATGGGTGCTGTACTCATAGATCCAGAATTTCCACCTAATTAATATAAATAATATTGAATAGATACTGAATATCCAGAAATTCTAATAATCATGTTGCTTACAGAGTTATACACAGAAACTTGGTTTCAAATACATGAATTCTGCATGGAGTATTGTCCTTATGGTCTTCTTATTTAATAGTTCTGTAAATTTTTAACACCTAACTTTGAAGGAATTAAAAGTATTGTCTTGTTAAAAATTGTTTTCTGTTAATAACTTTTTCTTCTAAAAAAATTTAATAGAAATATGGCCAGCCTATTCAGATGAGGTACTTGGAACATGAGGAGAGACCAAAAGCTTTAAACGACTTGGGAAAAAAGATTCAACTTGTTATGAAAGTGATAGAAGCATACAGAAACAAGGTATGAAAACCACAAAGCCAGCTGATGATGATGGCACGTGGGTAGTACATCGTGGCAGTGGGGTAAATCTGTAAGTTCTCAGCTACAAAATGATAGCAGTTGTTGCCACCAAATTCTGGAGACCTTGTGCACCAAACTTAAAACTTTTTTTTTTTTTTTATTGGAGGGGCGCTGGTTGTCTCGGTCATTTGAGCATCTGACTCTTGATTTTGGCACAGCTCATGATCTCAGGTCTTAGGATTGAGTCCTGTGTTGGGCTCCATGCTGAACATGGACCCTGCTTAGGATTCTCTCTCTCCCTCTCCCTCTATCTCCCTCTATCTCCATCCCCATCCTTGCCCCATGCACTCTCTCACCAAACCAAAACAAAACAAAAAAAAACAAACAGAAAAGTTGTTTTTTTTTTTAATTGGAAAGTTACCGATACAGGGTACTTACACTCCTAAAATACAGTGCAGGTATATGACTTTAATCTCTTAAAATTCCTTAGGTGTGTGTGATTTTAAAACATTATCACTATTCTCCCGGTTTTTTGGCTTTGGAGTACTCTTTCATTCCATTTCCCTTTATTTTCCATGTCCAATTTGCATTGCCATTTCTTTCTGGTCTTGTGACTACCATCCTAAGCCATGAATTCTTAGATTGTTTCCTATATGGGGTGGTTGCAGTTGTGTTTTTCAGAAAGAATGTCATTTTGTAATTCTCCTTATCAAAAACTTACCATGTTGTTCTGCTGTATTTTGAGAATTTTCTGTCTAACTTGCAATATGCCTTCTTATTTCTCTTTATTCCCTAACAAATTCAATTCCGAACAGCTTCTTTGTTGGATAAGTATTGTTCCCTTGAATATTCTCCACTAGGCATTTTTTGGCAAAAATGACTTCTTCAGAAAGCCATTCCTTTTAAAAATGCACACAGAGGGGTGCCTGGGTGGCTCAGTGGATTGAGCCTCTGCCTTCGGCTTAGGTCATGATCTCAGGGTCCTGGGATTGAACCCCGCATCGGGTTTTCTGCTCAGCGGGGAGCCTGCTTCCCCCTCTCTCTCTCTCTGCCTGCCTCTCTGCTTCCTTGTGATCTGTCAAATAAATAAAATCTTAAAAAAAAAAATAAGAAAAATAAAAGGCAATACCTCAAAACTAAAGTTTAAAAAAAAATGCACACTGATCTTTTTTCTTTCTCCCAATCTCTTCAATTCTATATAATTTGTGTATGGCTTCTTCACATAGATATGTGTGAGGTATACATTCAATAAGAATCTAAATCTTTAAATCTTTTAAATAGAAATTATTAATTGATGCATTAATTGATATACAAATCTGTTACATTAAGTAAAAAATTTTTAATAGGATGAAAGATATGATCACCTGGATCCTACTGAAGTGGAAAAAGTTGAAAAATACATCAGCGACGCTATGAGTTGGCTGAACAGTAAGATGAATGCACAGAACAAACTAAGTCTCACTCAAGATCCTGTGGTGAAAGTTTCAGAAATAGTTGCAAAGTCAAAGGTAAGTTACTTACAAAATTCTTTTTTTAATGGGTTCAAGCATTAAACATTTTTAATGGGAGCCGTACTTTGAGAAATAATCAACTTGCAAAAGAACTTAGAGAAACAAGTTTAAGGCTAATTTTTAATTTTGGGGAAAAAAAAAAGATTCTAGGTGGGACATCCCTGTCCCTTGATTTAGTCACGTACACAGGCTGTTTTTTACATTTTAAGTGTAATGCAGAAAGAAATAAAGCAATGTGATGACTTACTGTTAAATACTTCAGACTTTTGTAGATTAGATAAGACTTCTAAATCTCCATAGTAAAACGTCACAGTATTGGTCTTTGACATCATTTGAAACCTGTAAAATTCTGTGGTAAATCTTATTTCTGAGATAAATTTCCCAGTCTAAAAAACATTACCCATGAAAATACAAAAGATTATCATAGAAAAGAACACCATGAAAAACATGGAGACAAATTTTATAATAAAGATAAGCATCTTAGTAGAAAAATGAGTAAAAACATTGGATAGCAATTGACAAAAGAAGGTATACATGTCCAGTAAATATGTATGAAAAGGTGTTCATCCTCATCACATTCTTTTCCACCCATCTCATTTCATCTGATTCATGGTTTTGTGTTTACATTCATAATCTTTGTCATAAGTTGTCAGGGGTGCAAAGAAATGGATGTTCTCCCTTAGCAACTTGGTTGAATTTGTTAAAACATTTTGTATCAG
>PISX010034054.1:0-14400 GCA_004024625.1 Mellivora capensis
TAATGAGATGCTACCAGTTTTATTTTTGTTTTTCAATATTTCCTTAGCGATTCGGGGTCTCTTCTGGTTCCATACAAATTTTAGGATTATTTGCTCCAGCTCTTTGAAAAATACCAATGGAATTTTGATGGGAATGGCATTAAAAGTATAGATTGCTCTAGGTAGTATAGACATTTTAACAATGTTTATTCTTCCAATCAATTCTCTTTGATTCCTTTTCTATACTTCATTTCTATATTTTCCCTTTCTATATTTTCACTTTTGGTGTATAAGAAAGCCATTGATTTCTGTACATTGATGTATTGCTGTACAACTTCTAGTAGTTTGAGGGTGGAGTCTTGGGTTTTCCATGTAAAGTATCATGTCATCTGTTAAGAGAGAGAGTTTGACTTCTTCTTTGCCGGTTTGAATACCTTTTACTTCTCTTTGTTGTCTTATTGCTGTTGCTAGGACTCCTACTACTATGTTGAACAACAGTGGCAAGAGTGGGCATCCTTGTCGTGTTTCTGATCTCAAAGGGAAGGCTATCAACTTTTCCCCATTGAAAATGTTATTCACTGTGGGTTTTCATAGGTAGCTTTTATGAAGTTGAGGAATGTTCCCTCTATCCCCATACTTTGAATTGTTTTAATCAGGAATGGTTACTATAATTGTCAAATTTTTTTCTGCATCAACTGAATGTGATTCTTTCCTCTTCCCTTATTGATTTGTTCTATCACATTGACTGATTTGCAAATGTTGAACCACCTTTGCATCCCATGGACAAATCCCACCTGGTCATGGTGGATAATCTTTTTAATGTATTGTTGGAAACTATTAGCTGGATCTTTTTGAAAATCTTGGCATCATCAGGGATAGTGTTCTGAAATTCCCCTTTTTGATGGGGTGTTTGCCTGGTTTGGGGATCAGGGTAATGCTTGATTCATAAAAAGGGTGTGGAAGTTTCTCTTCTGTTTCTATTTTTTGAAACAGATTCAGGAGGTTAGGTATTATTTCTTCTTTGAATGTTTGGTAGAATTCCCCAGGGAATCCTTCAGGTCCTGGGCTCTTTTTCTTTGGGAGGATTTTTATCACTGCTTCAACCTCTTTCCTAGATATTGGTCTGTTCAGGTTGTCAATTTCTTCCTGTTTCAGTCTTGAAGTTTATAGGCTTCCAGGAATGCACCTATTTCTTCTAGGTTGCTTAATAATTTTTGATGATTGTTTCTATTTCCTTGGTGTTAGTCATGATGTCACCCCTTTCATTCATGATTTTATTAATTTGGGTCATCTCACTTTTCTTTTGGATAGTTTGGCCAATGGTTTATTGATCTTATTGATTCTTTCAAAAAAACAGCTGCTAGTTTCATTGATGCATTCTACTGTATCTTTAGTTTCTATCTCATTGATCTCTGCTCTAATCTTGATCATTTCCCTTCTTGTGCATGGGGTTGGCTTATTTTGTTGTTGATTTTCCAGTTTCTTAAGGTGTAAAGAGAGGTGGTGTATTTTGGATTTTTCAACTTTTTTTGAGGGAGGCTTGGATGGCTATGTATTTCCCCCTTATGACTCCCTTTGCCATATCCCATAGGTTTTGGACAAATGTGTTTCATTCTCATTGGTCACAAACATTTGTTCCATTCTCCAGATTGGTGAGATTTTCATCCAGAATTTGTTCAGCTATAGCTTCTAGTCCTCTCTTTCTCCACCCCCTCAGGGATCCCAATAATTCTGACATTGGAATGTTTCATGGCATCATTTATTTCCCTAATTCTGTTTTCATGGTTTCTAAGGTGTTTGTTCCAGGCCTCCTTCTGATCCTTCTTCTCAATCAGTTTGTCCTCTAGATCATTAATTCTATCTTCTACTTCAGTTACCCTGGCTGTTAGAGTATTTAGATTCGATTGGATCTCATTGATATCATTTTTAACTTCTGCCAGATCAGTTCTCACTTCTGCCCTAAGAGATTCTATGTTGTCACTAATGGTTTTCTCCAATCTAGCCATTGCCGGGATAATCGTTATCCTGAATTCCCTGACATACTATGTATGTCCATAATCAGTAGTTCTGTGGGAGAGAGCACAGTCTCTGAATTTTTCCTCTACCGGTTGTTCCTCTTCCTAGTCATTTTGGTGAGAGGTGGTTGAGAGGATGTATAGCTGAATATATCAATCACGATCCAGACAAGGTGCACCTAGAAGTTTATTATATTGTTTTCCCCTGATATTGGGGCTTTACAGTTTTATGGGGACCCTGTGGTGGTTGTCTTCTTGGCCTTTTGCCTTGTCTTCTGGGAGGGGCCTGCTGCACTGTTCTCCCATCAGTCTTGCTTGGGTTGAGTCATCCTGCAGGTTATTAAGGGTCTGGGCTCTGTGGAAACCGGTTTTTCATGCTTGATCTCTGGGGTTTTTTTATTCTTTGGCAGCCTTTAGAGGATTTTCAGAGGGTCAGAGCAAAGAAAGAATCTGTCTGCACCCAGACCTCTTCCTCAGAAAGAAGCCTCAGACTCTTCCCCTCTGGGTGGTCCAGAACACACGGACTACCCTCTACAAACTCCATTGAACAGCACAACCTCCCACAGGTGGTGTGCACCCCCAGCCACTGCCCCAGTGGCCACTCGAGGCCCCTGCTTGTCTCTACATTCCTGTGCCACTACAACCATGAGTGATATTTGTCCAGGGAGTACACTTCTATTGACTTCTTTTGCTGGGACTGCTGTCTGGAGTCCAGGCCCACGCTGGGTGCACTCAGACCCAGTGGTCGTGCAGGATGCAGAAGGCTGCCACCCATTGGTCCCAATCAGAGATCACGCTGGGCTCTCTCAGGAATGGGCTGAGAGTGTTCAGACACCACTGCCAGTCACAGAAGGCTGTGGTCCTAGCTATATTCATCTTGTAAGTCAATTGATTTTGCAAAGATCACACCATCCTTAAAGAGTACATTTACTGTGATAAGGACTGAGTATTGTATGTAACTGTTGTATCACTATATTGTACTCCTGAAACTAATATTACATTGTATGTTAACTAACTGGAATTTGACTGAAAACTAAAAAAATAAATAAATAAAGTTCCTGTTGGTAAGCCATGCTGAGTGCAAGAACTTCCAAAATTGGGCCCCTCTGGTTTTCAAAGCCGAATTCTATGGAGATTTGACTTCCCAAGTCCAGTTCCTCTGTGCCTGGGTTGCCTGGTGCAGCAGTCTATTCATCTCCCTTTTTCATGCCTATGGCATTCCTCCCTCCAATGGACCATCCATTGGGGTCTTTGGGCTTTTCCATCTCCATATTTTCTGTTCTCTTCTCTACATTTATCTGTGGAGAATCTGTTCAGTCAGTCTTTGGATAGTTTTCTGAGTTATTTATACTGACATGGGTGTTATCTAGTTGTATTCATGGGACAAGGTCATCATTGGGCCCTCCAACTCTGTCATCTTCCCCAGAAGTCTCCCTCTGAGAGTCTTATGTCTTGCTCTTCTAGACTCTGTCTGGGAGTCATAGAGACCCTCAGAGTCATAGGCCCACTCTGAATAGGATGAAAGAGAAATGAGTTCTTTTGTTAGTGTTCCACATACCTAGGAAGACTGGATTCTTAGTCACACATACTGTCCACTTACACCTCAAATAAATGATAGGCTGTGGAAGATCTTTATGGTCTTAAGCTATGTTGACTTGGGGGATTGATGATATAGATAAACTCAAACTATTCCTCTTACCGACTGCAAAGTGTCCAGATTTTTTTATTTGCTTCAACAGAGAGTTGCAATTTCTCCTCTGGAAGCCTGGACTTCCACAAAAACTGGCTTTTCCATGGGTGACTGTCCAAGTCAGTGTTTTCCAGGAATTTCCAGACTCTAGTGGAGAAAACCTCATACAGTTTACTGGCCATTACAAGATCCATAGTTGGGCTTGAGGTCTGTCTGCATATTACCTGACCCACTGCTGGGTAAAACTTCCCAGATCATTTAAGATATAGTGCTTCCTCAAAGGCAATTTTGCCTCTGGATGGATGCTAAAATTTTGTTGTTGATGGGGAAATTTTAAATAAATGTATTATGCAGCCATCATGCTAATACTACTCCTGCAATCACTATTCCTTCTTGCTATACAGAACATATTCTCCTGTTTTTACTTTTGATATATGATGCTGTCTAATTTGAAAGATTTTTTTAAATTTTTAATATGTTTCTATTTTAAATATCAATGTATTTTATTCAGGAATTGCTTTTGAACTATATTTAAAGACTTTCAGGTCTTTTGTACATGTTACACATTTCCTAGAACAATTAATAAGCTATTAAACAGTACTATATGTACTTATGCTATGCTTGTCTAAAATAAAATTTGGTTTTTCCGTCTTATCCTTAAGCACCAAAAGTTTATGCTTTTTTTAAAGATTTTATTTATTTATTTATTTGACAGACAGAGATCACAAGTAGGCAGAGAGGCAGGCGGGGGGGGTGGGGAGCAGGCTCCCTGCTGAGCAGAGAGCCTGATGAGGGGCTCAATCCCAGGACCCTGAGATCAGGACCTGAGCCGAAGGCAGAGGCTTAACCCACTGAGCCACCCAGGAGCCCCCAAAAGTTCATTCTTATAAATTATTTTATCTTATGTAAATATTTATTTGGGTTTTTCAATCTCCATAGACTATTTTTAGCTAATAACATGCACAAACATTTTAATGAAATACTGAAAAAGTATATTGTTTTTATTCTTTCTGATTTTCTTTCATCTCTATGTCTCCAGCGACTACCACATGGATGGGCACAGAACAGACACAAAACATTTGTGAAATCAATAAGTAAAGTAATGACTTCTTAAATTTTCAACATATATAATCAACAAGTGACTGAAAACAGTTAAAGTGGCAGATCAGTTCATTCATTGGAAGTAAAGAAGTATTTTTGTCATCATTCTTTAGGTTTTTGCCACATTTTGGACTAGAAGCTAATTACCTATTGATCCTCCAGGGACCTCCAAGAAACCCCATTCCATCTATATTCCTTTTACTCTATCCTTCAATTGAAATAAAATTGGTCACACCTTTTTAGACATCTCCTAATAACTCCACGATGTTATATACTTAACTGGAGAGTCAAGTACTTGAGGTGGGGAAGTCTGAGAAAAACTCAGTGAATGGAAGGTATGTAGATGGCTCCTGGGCAGGCTTATATTTTTCCCATTCAACCACTCACTTGTTTTCCTACACAGGTAAGCTACTTACATTTTGAGGTGGAATGGTTAGAAAATGAAGAAAAAGGAAAATTATGCTCAGATCTCTGTAACTTAGTTGAACAAGATATATTTGAAACTGCAGAGATTCTTATTGTGTTCTATATAGCCTCAAAGATCCTGTGTTGTAAATTCATTATAATAGTTATGATAAAATCACATAATACAAATTTAATTCTGGTCTTTGACTGTTTTGTTGCAGAAATTTTACTGCACACTAACTCATTTTTCATATCACAGCAGTGTATTTTTAAAACCCTTATATTAAAAGGTATAAAAAGTTAGGAATTGGATTAATTTGTTAAATATTGTTACAACAAATCTTAGAGTTAAATGATTTCACATCTTCAGAATTTTTGTGTTAATATGAAACAGGGATAGTCTTAAGAAAGCTACAACCTATTTAGATCTAAAATAAACATATTTATTAATTAAATCTACTAGGGACAACATTGAAAATGTCTAATGCTATAATCTTATAAAAACAGGAGAGACAGGGGAAATATAGAAAGAAGTGAGAACAAGAGAGAAATATATGTGTTCTGATCAACATTTGGGTAACTTTGGGCCAAAATCATGAAAATGAAATGTGTGCTTCTTACTCAAAACTGAATCCTCAATTATTCTGCTACCATCAAAGTTTATAGACAGTATATATGGGTATTATGGAGGGCACGCATTGCATGGAGCACTGGGTGTGGTGCAAAAACTATGAATTCTGTTACGCTGAAAAGAAATGAATTTTTTAAAAAAAGAAAGTATAGGTAGCAAAATCATCTTTGGGATGCAGTGAGGAGATAGTATTTCTGTAACATTCTCTGAAAATTTAATAACATATTAGTAATAATTTTTACTGTTTTTACATTTACAAAATGAAATTGATTGAAGGTTAGATATAGAAAATGAAAAACTAAAATCATATGGTTTCACTTATTTGTGGAGCATAACAAATAACACGGAGGACATGGGGAGATGGAGAGGAGAAAGGAGTTGAGGGAAATTGGGGGGGAGATGAACCATGAGAGACTATGGACTCTGAAAAATAACCTGAGGGTTTTGAAGGGGCGGGGGGTGGGAGGTTGTGGGAACCTGGTGGTGGGTATTATAGAGGGCACACATTGCATGGAGCACTGGGTGTGGTGTAAAACTATGAATTCTGTTATGCTGAAAAGAAATTTAAAAAATATTTAAAAAAATAAGAGGTTAGGACTGGGGTGCCTGACTGGCTCAGTCGGTGGATCATGAAACTCTTGATCTCAAGGTTGCAAGTTCAAGCCCCATGTTGGGTGTAGAGATTACTTAAAAATAAAACCTTAAAAAAAGTTAAATAAAATTAAATAAAGAGATTAGAATTTTTTTTAAAAAGTTGAATTTAGCTGACATATCTAGCCACATCCCATATAGACAGCTCTGTGTTTCCCAGGCAGCTGAACTTCTTGGAACATGCATTATTTCCTCAGGCATCAGACTTTTTGCTTTTCTTTTTCCCTCATGTAAAATGATCTTCCTCTGCTTCTTATATCCTCCATTGTTATCCTCAATTATAACACACTATTATTTTTTAGAATTTATCATTGAAATAATTAAATCCTCATGATTTACTTGCTTATGTCTTCACTGCTGTCTCTCTTGCCCACAGGCTTTGGAATATTATATAAACATAGATTCAATTTCTATTGTTCAAATTATATTCCATATCATAGCACAGTGCCTGCATGGCACTGAATATATACCTATGAGGTTGCTTCTGAATAAAAGCAGGACCCTGTAATGTTCTCCATATTTCTGTATTGTTTAGCTACTTGAAAAATTTAATTTTCACAATCTAATAACTCAGTTTCCTTCATTTGACAGTGTTTTTTTGTATTCTGTGCATCTCACATTTTTGTATCCTCTGACCTATAGGAGACAGAAAATTAATATGCAGGACTGTGTTCCCAAAATCAATATCCTACCTTGGTATTTCATAGCTAACACCTCTGTACTCTTTGCCTTCTGCACATGAAGTAAATATTTTTAAAAATCATATATTTCATAATTTTGTTAATATAATTTATTTCTCTTTTACAACTATTGTTTCTGATTTAAATGTATTTAGTCTGATTGATGACTGACTAGAACAATAATGACTTGTGAGGCAAAAATTATATAGCATATGTAATGCTTTCTTTTCACTGCTTTAATCATGTTTAGCATTTTGTGCTTTAAAGTACAAGGCAGTAATATACTGTCATTTCTATAATTTGTACCCTAATCTACTGATGTGAGAATTATTATAGCCATTTGTTAGATGATAATATTGACTGAAGATTTTTAACTTATTTACCTAAAGAAATTTAAATTGCTTAAGATAAAACTTTAGTTAATACTATGTATTCAACATAGATTTCCTTCCCTTAAAAACTGGTATCTCTCTTATGGTAAGGTGGTTCTTCAGACACTCAGAGAATAAAGGTTAAGGTCTCACTGTTTAGAATCTACACTGATAACAGAAAGATCTTGTTTCTGGGATAATCTCCATTTCCTGTGTTTCTCTAAATATCACTGAACAATACAAAGAACATCACAGTACACAGGGGCACTACCTATTTGAAAAATAAAACTTTGTTTTCAATATGTCATCCCAAATATTTTAGAGAGCCACTACATGTATAGCTGAAAAGACAATCTAGAAGAAACACGTACATAATCTAAATCCATTGTGTCAGAGTGTCTATGGAGAATGTTGTGATTTCAGATTTAGAGATATCTCCAGGGTAATATCTTATTTATATCTCTTTTGTATACAAAGAACAGCCTTATAGAAGAGAAGTTGTATGATGCTTGTCTAGCCTAAGAGAAAACACACGTATGTCTCCTGTCATAAGATCCCCTGGAAAACTAATAATGCTTGTTTTCTCTAAAAAATGACAGAATGGCTGTCAAAAATCAATTAATGAAATTTTGTTAAAATTATATTCAAATTCCAATGCCAAAAGCACCAATGATGACCAACAGGAGTTTCCCAATGGGCTTCATTCTTCTTGGTTTCTCTGAATGGCCTCATCTAGAAATGGTTCTTTTCTGGATTGTGATCATCTTGTACACCATGATCATCCTCTCCAACTCAACCATTATCTTGCTTTCTTGTGTGGACCCTCATCTATACACCCCCATGTATTTCTTTCTTAGCAATCTTTCCTTCTTGGATCTCTGCTTTACAACAACTACTGTGCCCCATATGTTGTCCAACTTGTGGGGGCCAGGAAAGATCATTACCTACACAGGCTGTGTCATCCAACTCTGTATGTTGCTCTGTCTTGGTGCCACAGAATGTGTCATGTTGGTGGTGATGGCCTTTGACCGCTATATTGCTATCTGCCGGCCCCTGCACTATACCATCATCATGCATCATCAGTTCTGTTGGAAGCTGGTGCTCGTAGCCTGGCTGTCTGGCCTGATAGAATCTGTTACCCAAATTCCTGTCACACTTCAGCTTCCCTTCTGCACCCACCACCACCTAGATGACTTTCTGTGTGAGGTTCCAGCACTCATACGCTTGACATGTGGAGACACATTTGCCAGTGAGTGGCAGATGACAATATCTGCTGTTCTTTTCACCATCGTGCCACTGGGATTGATCCTGACTTCTTATGGTTACATAGCTCAAGCTTTAGGTAAAATCCAATCCAAGGACGGAAGGCAGAAAGCCATTTCCACCTGCTCCTCCCACATCATTGTGGTCTTCATGTTTTATGGAACAGTGGCACCAGTGTATACGTACCCTAAGAACCACTTTGCTTCAAAATACAGCAAATTCTTTACCTTCTTCTACACTGTGGTCACACCACTGTTAAACCCTCTCATCTATTCCCTAAGGAACAAAGATGTAAAGTATGCACTGTTACAACTGCTGAGAAGAGGATCACCATAAGAAAAAAGTAGAAATTGATCTTTGAACCAGAAAGGAAGTTGAAAATCATGACATTCACACATTGTCCATAAGAGAGAATCTTTGAATCATCATTTTAAAAGTGGAGTTTTGTTTCAAAGGCAGTAATTTATTACTTAACTTTTATTTCTATGATTTTACATGTCATTTTGTCAAAGCAGTATATCTGTATAAATACAATGCCAGTTTTTGCCACCTGATAGGTGGTAGATATATATTTTCTAATTGAGGAATACTGTTGCAGAGTTGACTTTTCAAGAAAATATGTTAATATTTATTAAGCAACGTAAGCATCATGAACTCGACTGTTTTGATTCAGAAAACCAACGAATTATAAATTATCTGTTATTTTCGTTTTAATTACTTTTTTTTTAAAGGAACTGTATAGGGGAGCCTGGGTGGCTCAGTCAGTTAAGTATCTCACTCTTGGTTTTGGCTCAAGTCATGATCTCATGGATCCTAAGATCGAGCCCTAATTCAGGGTCCATCCTCAGCAAGGAGTCTCCTTGAAGATTCTCTCCCTCCACCGCCCCTTATTCACTCTCTCTCTTTCTCAAAAAATAAAACTGTTAAAAAATAAAAAATAATAAAAATAAAAAGGAACCATGTATTGTGGATTTTTTTTATGAAAACCTGAAGAAAGGGGAAATTTTTCCAGAGTTTCCCTAGATCCTCATGCATGTATAGTCTTTCCTTTTTAATTTGAGTATGATAATAAAAATTTCAGTATAAAGAAGAAATGCTACCTGAATATTCTATGCTATATTCTTCCTTTATTTAAAATTTTAGAAGATGATGCCATGACAGTGAAGTGCCTCGGTGTTATTCAAACAGTAAAGATGTACTCATATTATGATCACATAGATCTCTAAATTAAATCCAAACTTAACTTAGCCTCCATTTTATTACAAATAAGATACATGATTGCTGATTTTACCTTTCTATGTACATAAATAACAATTTAAAATAATATAAGTATTAAAAAAACTATATACTTCATCTATTTTCTGTGTTTTCTTGTTATAAAATTAAACGATCACAACTCTGCCTAATCCAAGTGAATTTTTTCTAATGGAACTGTGATATTAAAAGGTGGTTCTGGGGGGGGTGGACAAGATGACAGGGAACTAGGAGGAGGCGCTGGTTCAATCTCTCCCCTAAAGTGAGCTGATTACCTACCAAGGAACTTCTATCACCCATGAAATCAGCCTGAGATCAGAATTCTACACGTCAGGATCTCTACCGGGGCAGAGGACACCAGTGGGCAGGTAAAGTAGAGCGGGAATGCCAGACTGGTATCTGAAGATAAACAAAAGGGGGAGGGAGCCACCAGAGGAGACTCATTGGAAAGTAATACCCCAATACGAGAGTGCCCTACAACTGGGGACCAGCATTAACTTGGAGTCTGATAGAAAGCACTTAGAAAGAGCAAAGGATTGTGGGAGGAAATTGTGGGAATTGGAACAGTTAAGGACAGGGGCTTAAGTCCTCCACAGAGGACAGACAACCCTGGCGCTGAACCAGAGAGAGTGCGGGCGGAGAAACCAGGTCCCTAGGCCTCCCTGAGCTGTGAGGAGACCTCCTAAGGGCGTTTGGCATGCTGCAGGGGCTGGGACCCACACGGGGCAGAAACAGCCTTTTTGCAGTCCCCACATGTGCACTGTGCCCAGATAGCAGAGACTGAGACGCGCTCCACCCCCTCCCCTGAGAGAGGCTCTCAGCTGGGGTGCTCTCACATCCAGAAAGTCTCAACGCTACCAGCCCTAGACAGCAGGAAAATCTCAGTGTGTGATCACTGCCTGGGACCTCTCTGGTAGTCTGAAGATGCCCAGACACCTGCCGCTGTTGTGGTTTTGAGTACAAGCAGGACGCACAGGTGTCCCCAGAGATCGCGGCTGGGAACCTGCTCTGCAGCACCCAGAGGGGGAACGGACTGGGGCTTCTCTCTAGGAGGGAGGTCTGGGTGCAGTTTACTTTCCTCTAAACCTCCAAAAACCATCAGGAGCTGCCAAGGGGAGGGAAAACAAATGAACAGACATAAAAACCTCCAGAGAACAAAAGCCTAAAGGCCCTGTTTCCTCAGAGTCCTCCCCCTGAAGGGGGGCAGGAGGACTTAACTCAGGAAACACCGCCTGGAAACCCACGTGGCAGGCCCCACCCCCAGAAACCCAACCAGCCAAGAAGACAACAATCAGTACTATTTCATAGATACAACGATAATTTTTAAATCATTCCCACTATTCTGGTTCATTTTTTAATTTTTTTAATCTTTTTTATTTTTTATATATACATTTCTTAGCCTATTTACCATCACAGTGAGATGTCCAGTGCATCAAATTCTATAATAACCTTTTAACCTGAACTTTTTGATACATATACCCATGTTTTTCTTTTCCTTTTCTATTTTTTAATTTTTTTTAAATTTCACTTTAGTTTAGATCATTCTTTTCTTTAATTTATTTGCTAATATTCATATACAGTTAAACTTCAAGGTAAACCCCTTTCCCCAATCAATGCTACCCCTATAGGTAAACCAATTTTTAATCACCTGTTATCTTAGGAAAGTTGTGTCCTTTAAAAAAGATATCAAGATACATCCAGGAAGAATCAAAATAACCTTCCTCACCCACACTGAGAATTTACAACGACTCTCCCATCGTTTTCTCCTACCAGTATTTTTATATATTTGTGTTTATCCTGGTAGTATATAAATCTTATACTTAGGGTTCTTTTTGATGAGGTTCTTTTTTTTTTGTTTGTCTGTTTGTTTCTTTGTTTTGCTTCTACATATATATGTACATATTTTTTTTCTTCCCTTGTAATATACTTTTATCAGTCTTTTTTGTTTGTCTGTATTTGTTTGTATACTTCACAAACCTTTCCTTGGGTCCCATTTGGGATGAGCGTTCTCTTTTAGCCTCCTTTCCTTTTCCTGTCTCTCTCTCTTTCTCTCTCTCTCTCTCTCTCTATCTCTCTCTTTTTCTGCTTTCTCTCTTTCTTTTTTACCTTTATATGAGTGGGGACTCTTGATTGCTCAGAAGCATTCCAGGGTGCACCTTCACTGCACCAAGGTCGATACATCCAGCTACAACCATTCAGCCATCTCTCACCAAAATAACTAGGAGGAAGAATGCCCAGCAGAAGAAAAATTCAGAGGATGGGCCCTCTGCAACACAGCTAATGCCTAACGACATAGACATTATGTCGGAAAGGGAATTCAGGCTAACAATTATCCAGGCAATAGCTAGGTTAGAGAAAGCCATGGACAACCAAACAGAATTGATTAGGGCAGAACTGAAAGCCACCAAGGATGATGTTCACAATATTAGGGCAGAACTGAAAGCCACCAGGGATGATGTTCACAAGGCTCTCAATGAGTTCCAATCTAATCTAAATTCTCTAAAAGCTAGGGTAACGGAGACAGAAGATAGAATTAGTGATCTGGAGGACAAACAGATAGAGAGAAAGGATTAGGAGGAAGCCTGGAACAAACAGCTTAGAAGCAATGAAAACAGAATCAGGGAAATAAATGATGCCATGAAATGTTCCAACGTCAGAATTATTGGAATACCTGAAGGGGAGGAGAAAGAAAGAAGTCTAGAAATTATTGTCTTACACGTTCTGGAAAAATCTGGAAGGAGGAGGCAAGATGGCAGAGAAGTAGCAGGCTGAGACTACATGAGGTAGCAGGAGATCAGCTAGATAGCTTATCAAACCATTGCAAACACCTACAAATCCAACGGGAGATTAAAGAGAGGAAGAACAGCAATTCTGGAAACAGAAAATCGGCCACTTTCTGGAAGGTAGGACTGGCAGAGAAGTGAATCGAAAGCGACGGGAGGATAGACCGCAAGGGAGGGGCCGGCTCCTGGCAACTGGAGGAGCAACGGAGCACTAAATCAGACCTTTTAAAAGTCTGCTCCACTGAGGGACATTGATCCAGAGGCTAAACCGGGGTGAAGCCCGTGCGCGGTCAGCGTGGCCCCAGGTCCCGCAGGGTCACACAAGGATCGGGGGTGTCTAAGTTTCACAGAGCTAGCAGGTATCGGAGCGGGAAAGCTGGCTACAGAGACAGAGCCAAGGAGTGAGCCCTCAGCTTGGGGTTACCTTGAACCAGTCCCAGGCTGGGTGATCTCGGAGCGCGGCCAGAGGTGAGGGAGATGGGAGTGGCTGGGGCTTTTCTCTGAGGGTGCACTGAGGAGTGGGGCCCCGAACTCTTGGCTCCTCCGGGCTGGAGATTGGGAGGTTGCCATTTTCATTCCCGTCCTCCAGAACTCTACGGAAAGCGTTCAGGGAACAAAAGCTCCTGAAAGTGAAACCGAGCAGATTATTTACCCGGCCCCTGGTAAGGGCGGTGCAGCTCTGCCTCGGGCAAAGACACTTGAGAATCACTACAACAGGCCCCTCCCCAAGAAGATAAACAAGAAATCCAGCCAAGACCAAGTTCACTTAACAAGGAGAGCAGGGGAACTCCAGAGGAGGAGAAAGCAAAGCGTGGAATTCATGGCTTTCTCCCCATGATTCTTTAGTCTTGAAGTTAATTTAATTTTTTCTTTAATTTTTTTTCTTTTTCTCTTTTTCTGCTAAATTTTTTTAACTTTTACCCTTTTCCTTTTTTAACATTTTTAACTAGTTTATCTTAATAATACCTTTCCAAAAAAATAATAATCTTTTTTGAACCATCATTGTTATAGTCATTTTTTATCCTTCATAGCATTTAACTTTACTTTTTGTTTTCACATAAGGGTTTTATCTTCTAAACAATTTGGGGTATAACTTCCTCTACTGGATAAAAAGACAGCCTAAATCTAGCTCCAGGCTTGTTCTAGTCTGCAGCCTGAGCAAATTCTCTCCACTTTCTTTTTCTTTATTCTCTCAACCAACTTAATCAACTCCTTTTTTTTTAGAAATTAAAAAAGTAATTTTTTTGTTTTTCTTTTTTTTTTCTTTTTTTTTTTTATTTCTTTTCAGCGTAACAGAGTTCATAGTTTTACACCACACCCAGTGCTCCATGCAATGCGTGCCCTCCACAATACCCACCACCTGGCTCCCCCACCCTCCCACCCCCCGCCCCTTCAAAACCCTCAGGTTGTTTTTCAGAGTCCATAGTCTCTCATGGTTCATCACCCCCCAATTTCCCTCAACACCCTTCTCCTCTCCATCTCCCCATGTCCTCCGTGTTATTTGTTATGCTCCACAAATAAGTGAAACCATATGATAATTGACTCTCTCTGCTTGACTTATTTCACTCAGCATAATC
>PISX010034055.1:0-14386 GCA_004024625.1 Mellivora capensis
CAACCTTTTAACCTGTACCCTGCAAATTATCCTTCAACAGTGAAGGACAAATTAAGACTCTCAAGAAACCCTCAGGTACTCTATGGATTCTGGATAATAATGATGTGTCAGTGTAGGTTCACCCATTGTAATGAGTCACCATTGTGATGAGGGGCTATTGATAATGATGGAGGGTCTGCACATGAGATACTGGGGCTCTATAGGATATCTCTGCTCATGTTTGCTGTAAACCTAAAACTGCTCTAGAAGCTAAAGCCTATGTCTTTAAAAAACGTATCTAGGCTTCTGCAGGTAGCTCAGCCACATCCGGTTGACATGTTCTCGTTGGTATAAATTCTTAATTAAAAGAAATATCAGTGATGTGCCCTTTTCTGTGCACTTGCCTCCTGACTTGTCCCTCCTTGAGAAACCTTTTGAGAGCAAGAATTTGCTGACAGGTCATTACAGCAGAGCTGGCGGGGGAATGCATTTTACAAGGATACTCCTCACATTCCAATGTTTCTCTACCACACTCCTTGTTAATCCTTGATGACCACATTTGTTCTCTCTGTCTGCAGCTGATGTAAAGTGTTCCCATCTGGCTTTTGTGGGTGGACAGCATCCTTGCTCAGGACCTAGCATGGCCTTGATATCTTGTACTCTCTTTGCTCCTTACCTCAACCCCAGGCCTCCTATAATATAGCAACCTTCACTGCAATCAGATGTTCTTTATTAGCACATAAAACAATTTTCTTGATTTTACTCCACACCAGGTATTTCCCAACTTTGGGATGTAATAGAAGATGCAATCCAAGTGCTCTTTCTGCCTGGAAATGGGAAACCTTCATATAATATAAAATGCTCTGGTCATCCCAACTGGGGAGCATTATGAAGCTTTGCCTCCCATGTGGGAACAGAAAACATATGCTCTCTCTCTTGAAATTACCAAAGATATGGAAGTAGGCTCCACTTTGAAGCCTGAATGTACTCTTCTCTGCTTTCCTCTAGCTGGAGGGACTTTCATCTCATCTCTATTCTGCAGGAAATTTCTCCTAAATCATCCTTCCTATTTCATAGTATGTAGGAAAAACTTCATGCTCAATCCTCCAAACTTTTCTTCCTGATGTTTAAAGGAAAGATTCTGGAATTTAGAAAATGGCTTTCAAGTGTTTGTTCTTTGCAAGTGAAAGACCAGTTTTAATTACATAGTCTATGTAATGGACTTCCAGAACTTGTTCTAAAGTGCAAGGGGTTGACTTCGACTATTTCTACTATCAGTTGTTTTCATTCTCTTTCATTCCTGCTGTGTCACAGTTCTCACGGATAAATGTTTGGAAAAGTAAAGCTTTTTTTTCCTACGTCTAAAATTATGTGTTCATTTGTGTATGTGTTGTTTCCCTCTGTAATTATAATAATTCGTAAGTATACATAGTGAATCATATCATGTTCCTTGAAATTCAATAGAGAAATAAGTTATCTTAATTTAAACATAATCAGGAAATACAATACTTCATAATAGGTACATTGTGACAAGTCATAAAAAATAAAAATATGAAACTTGAATTCTAGTGAAGCAATATTATGAGAAATTTCTACTCTAAAAGTATAATCAGGGCACCTGGGCATCTCAATCAGTTGAGCAATAGATTTTTGGTTTCTACTCAGATTGTGATCTCAGGGTCCTGGGATCAAGCCCCGACCAGGCTCCGCTATCAGTGGGGAGTCTGCTTGAGATTCTCTCTCTTCTCTCTCTGCCCCTCGCCCTGCATGCAGGCACTCTCTCTCTCTCTCCAAAAAATGAATAAATAAATTTTAGAAATAAATTTAAACAATATAATCATATTTTCTTCTCTATATGTGCCCCCAAAAATATTTAGGAGAAAGAAAAATGTATTTACTTACCATATGATGCTTATCTTTATTTAAGTTATTATTTATACTCCATGTGTTAAATTCCAGAAGGACTTACTGTATTTTAATATTGTAAAACACAAAGTACAAAATATAATATTTTTCTGGATTTAAGATTCTTCTATCTATTTGAGATCCATTGTATTGTGCACTTTTTCAATTTGCTTACATGGTATGTATTAAATCAGTGAAAGAACTTATTCTAGATATGTAAATTTAAAAAGAAATACTACTAAACTAAATTAAATCTGAGTAAATGTGGAAGAAAAGACAAAAGAAAAGCAGGTTCGGCTTCTGCAGTATTATACTCCCATCTTATATCAGTATCACTGTTCAGTCAGGAAAATAGAAACTTCAATTGTGTTTCACCTGGAGGACATTTAAGACAGGAAGTATGGTGCCAAAGGTTTCAAAAGGGCTGGAGTAGCTAGAAAAGGACAAGTTCATCGATGATTAGCCTCTGCAGTAAGCTGCCAAGATCCTAGGCTACAGGAGCGGAGGGGACATGGTATCACCTGGAGGACACAGTCACTGCCCAGCTGCAGCTACCGGACTCCCTCTGGAGCCAGTACTCTTCAGAAGCCCTGCTGAGGCAGTCTTGCAGAAATCCACAGCCCATCCTTCTGTTGCTAGTGCAGGAACCCTGGGGCGCAAAGTTCCTCCCTGCTGTCACGGGGGCAGATGGGCACAAGGCAGCTTAGCCAGGGCTGCTGAAGCATCTGCTGCTACTGTTGCTTTGCTACCCCCACCAGAACCCCTGCTGCCTGAGGAGGAACCTGGTTCTCCCGCATCACCCTTTGCCACTGCTGCTGAAGACCCTGCTGAGCGTTCTGCCCTCCTCTTCTCCCCAGGGTGTAGGTTTTTGGTGTGGAAAGGTGTAGGGTTTTGGCTTCTCTCTCCCAGCCACTTTCCAATCACCTGTCAGTGCCTCTGCCACATTGTCAGAGCCTAAGAGAAGCCAGCTGGCAAAAAGAAAAAAAAAAAAAATGTCTGGGGACGCCTGGGTGGCTCAGTTGGTTAAGCAGCTGCCTTCGGCTCAGGTCATGATCCCAGCGTCCTGGGATCGAGTCCCACATCGGGCTCCTTGCTCGGCAGGAAGCCTGCTTCTCCCTCTGCCTCTGCCTGCCACTCTGCCTGCCTGTGCTCGTGCTCTCCCTCTCTCTCTCTCTCTGACAAATAAATAAATTTAAAAAAAATGTCTGGAAGGGAGTTTTCAGGCATCCAGCCCTCTGTGATACAGAAGGGCACAGAGAAGATTAGAAAAAGAGCTGAGAGCAGATATACAAATGACCCTCTCCCACCTTCTAAGTCATTGCTAATTTTCAATATCCTTTCGTTGAGGGCAGTCTTTGGTAGTCTTCAGATTCTTTACATTATATTCTACTCTTGCTCTTCATTTTGAAGTAGAAAATATATTTCTATTATTTTAGTGATTTCTGCAAAATTTAAAATTCTTTGTAGTTACACCAAATAAAATTTATAAATGTAAAGTTCTATCCAGCAATCTTGCTAAATGCATGTATTTGTTTTAATAACTTATTAATAACTTACAGAGTCTTTTGGGTTTCTATATATACAATAAAATTATCCATGAGTAAATGGCAATTCGTTTTCTACTTTCCAATATTATTTATGTATGTGTTTGGATATTTACTTTTGCTTTATTGTGTGACTAGTATGTGGAGCACAATAGTGAATAGTAGTAATAGAGGGCAATCTTGTCTTCCCTTCCTCATACGAGAGGAATAGATTTCAATATTTCACCATTAATATGATGCATGCCATAGGATTTTCTCTTTTAGAAAAGTTGCACCAGAATAAGGAAATTTTATCCTAATTTTAGTTTCCCAATTTTTCCTTTTAATCACAAATTATTGTTTAATTCACTAAATGCTTATTTCAGTGCTTATTGTGAAGACTGAATGATCTTCCTCTTATTCTGTAAATGCATGAATGGAATATTCCTTTAGAAAGAGCTACAGAGCTCTCTTTTCCCATGAGATGCCTCTCCTCCTGGACAAACTCTGTGAGCCACTATTCTGGGGACCAGGCATGGTGCTAGCCTCTGCATTTCTCCACTTGACTCGTGCATCATGGCACCTGCATCCTGTGAGGGAACCAGGGTCAGGGCCATCTTGGTCCAAGTATTCTCAACCTTTCCTGCATGTAGAGTCCCCATCCTATGGCTAGGGGCAGAGTAGAAGGTAGCCAGCCCCTAAGTTCTCAGTGGTACTTACCAGGAATTTTGTCTCTTCAACTCATAGTTGAAGGGAATGAGAAATGCTGGTGACCATCTCTGGAATGTGATAAAGCAAACTTTGACTGGAACAAGGGGACAAGGAGGTCCATCTTCTTGGCCAACCCCACCCAGGATGAAGCTTCTGTTAATCTGAACTAGAAGGGGGAAGAAAGTGAAGGTGAGCTGTGGCTCACAGATGCTTACATATAGCATCTTACTGTACTTTAGTAGCTTTTATTGAATACATGTTTCTTCCTTTGCTTCTTTGCTGTATACCTTTGCTGTATACTTTGCTGTATATGTTTTTTTCCAGACATTTTAAGTGGTTGGATGATGTCATATAGTTTTCACTACTTTTGCTTGTTTCACTGGATATTAGGTCCATAGACCTCTTCACACTGGCATCTTAAAAGCGGAACTCTCTTGGGGTGCCTGCGTGGCTCAGTGGGTTAAAGCCTCTGCCAGGATCCTGGGATCGAGCCCTGTATCAGGCTCTCTGCCCAGCGGGGAGCCTGCTTCCCTTCCTCTCTCTCTGCTTATCCCTCTGCCTACTTGTGATCTCTGTCAAATAAATAAATAAAATATTTTTTATAAAAAGTGGAACTCTCTTGAGGAACAGTAAGACAACATAATGATGATCAGAAACTATTTCAAATCTTTATATCAGAGCCTTTTTTTTTGTATCCCACTAATTTACTGTTAAGTACCTGAGGCCATTATGAATAACTGAATTGATATTACTCTGCTACCTATTTGATTTAGGGAAAAAAAAAACTTCTACAAATGTGTTTTTGAATCCGGATGAACCCTATAGCTTTATGCCCACCTAATTCTTTACCATTACATTTCCAACATAATGACAGAACAAACTGGTATCAGAAATGAAATAAAAACTTCAAATTGCCTAAGGGGACAACTAAAAGGAAAATTTATGCTGATAAATAGCTGTGTGAACTTGGGTTCATGGTGGGGGATTATATGACGTTCAATTGCATCAATCCAGTTCTCTAAACCCAGGTAATGATTTCTTTTAGTTAAAATAGTCCAGAAGAATCTTTGGGCAGCCTTGGGTCCTATAATTCTAGAGTTAGAAGTGATCTTACTGAGCCTGGGTACAACCAGTTCATTGATAGCAACAAACATGGGAGGCCACTTGTTAGTGCCAGTCTTGAGACCAAATTCACATCTATGATTAGAGAGTACTATAATGTCTTTGACCATGCTGCTTTCTCTATCTGTTATTTTCAACTTGTTGGCTGTCCTAATGTAATGTGACTGAAAAGTTAATTGTTATATGGTTATGAATGTGAATAAATCTGGGTGGCTCCTTGTTCCTATGATTTATTTTTTACATATAATCCAAAGAGCCCCATTTAATATCTGTAAGTTCTAAGTTGATACAGCTCCTCTTTCTTCATTACTATTATCTAAATCTCTATAATTCTGATGTCATATGTTATGTGTCTTTTTCAAATATAATTTTATAATTCTGCCCTCTTCAGGTAATTGTCATTATTGTTTTATTGTAATTGGTAACTCCTCAAAGTTGGTTGACATGCTCTTTTCTATTCTTTTCTAAATAAAGGCATATATATTTTCCTTGATTATATTTTCCCCAGTTTGTTGCATAGCTCTCTATCATTACCTTTCAGGTAATACCAGTTCAGTCTCATCCAGGCTCAAGGGCTGCCAAGTAATATTATACAAATAAAATTTCTTATTAAAAAATACTCAGTTGCTAACCAAAACCAGTACCTCAAATTAATTAAAATGACCCTCTTTTCAACAAAGTTAAAATACATCAAAACTGGATCAGATATTTTGATATGACCATTTATTAGACACTTATTAGGTTGTGTTACATGTTAAGCACATGTTATATACTTGTAATAGAAATCATGAGAAGATATGTATCAATATCCTCAAGAGACAGTCTAGAAGGGGAAACATTTAATTTTCAGTGAAAAGTATTCCCATGTTTATGCATTTATATATATATGTGTGTTGACTTTCAATTTTGTAAATAAAAAAATTATATCTGATATGAAATAGCCATGAATGACATTAAGCCCGCACCAATAAAAATTTAGAAATAAAGCCAACACTTGGTTTTATATATGTACAAAAATACAATCTTATTTAAGTCATTCATTAAAAAGAATGTATATGTATTTGTAATAAACTTGGAGCAGAAAAAAAATACTCAGTTGCATTTTTGTACCTGTAAATAATGTGTACATACTGCTTCTGTACCTTTCTCTTTTAAAAGAATAATGTATCTTATGAGATCAGAACATAGGGGCCTCAGTTAAAATGTTTTAATTCATCACCTGCTTCAAGTTACAACCCATCCCTCCCTCAAAACAATTTCTTATTCCTGCTCTACATTTTCCCCTGTTACATTGATCACTGTATAATAAAGTATATTTTTCCTTATTTATTGTGATTGTGGCTTACTATTTTTCTTTCTTCCTATCCTTCTACTTAATGTAAGCTCCACGAGAGCAAGGATTTTCATCTAATCTTTAGAATGAGGTATTCTATGTGATTAGGGCACTGCTTGGCTTTGCTGAATGATTGAACAAAGACTATGGACTGCCTACCACATTTAAGGCACTGAGCTAAGCTGATAAAGGAAAAAGGGTTACAGTCCTCAAGATATATAGATATAAAATACGTTTGATAAGCTTAGCCTTTATTTTAGCACTATAACAAGATATCACCATTAGCAGCAGATCCTTTATCTTCAAATTAATTAAAGAGGATTTGTAACATAACCTACATCAGGAAAACAGCCAATATCTCTTGGTAATTAGATCAAAATTATGTTAACAGGTGGAATAGGATTATCAGACAGAGGAAATTAATCTCTACAGTGTAGGATATTAGGTTTTAAAAAATTTTTCCTTGGAGGATTAAAAAAAGTCTCACCAAGTTGGGTAATCTTCTTGTCCCTTCTCTACCCAAGAGATTACTCTTTTCCCCAAATAGGTGAAGAAATCTGTTATAGCTGGAAGCACTTTCAACCCATGGTTTAATCTAGAGCATGAAGTCATTCATTTATCTGCTCAATCATTTGATCAATTTTTCTTAATTTTTATCTATGTGTTAGAAACCTTTCTAGGTTTGGGGGATATAGCAGTGAATAAAACAGAAGAAACTCCTATTCTATAATTGATGATACACAAGAGTAGACTTGGGACTCAATGGCTTCCAAAAATGGGGAAAAGTATTTTGGAAAGAGAGGAAGACAGGACAATAGTAAACTTAAAGATCATTAAAAATAAATGATAGATAGAAAGATAATAGATAGATGATAGATAGGTAGATAGATAGATAGATACATAACCCAAGAGAGATACTGAGGAAAGAAAGAAGAGGTGGAGTTAAGAATGAGGTTTTGTTTACATGACAAACTCCTTGAAGTTTATGTGTCATTCCTATGGGGCTCCCTTAAAGGTCTAGGTCAACAAATGAAATATAGTAGCTGCTAGCGACATGTGGCCAGTGAGCACTTGAAATATGGCTAATATGGCTTAGGTATAGGCAGTGAGAACCAGGAATACTTAATACATGGGTCATCAGATCAATAACTCATCTCTATTCTGCATAATTCAAATTTATCCCTGGAAGATGAAGCAGACTACAAAAGCCCACACTTTCCCTCCTTTTTTTTTTTAAATGTGGAGCTTTTATAATGCATTTTTTAAAATATTTTATTTATTTATTTGGCACAGAGATAGAAAGAGAGCACAAGTAGGCAGAGCAGCAGGCAGCAGGCAGAGGGAGAAGCAGAATCCCTGCTGAGCAGGGAGTCCGATGCAGGGCTCAGTCCCAGGACCCTCGGATCATGACCTGAACCAAAGGCACTTAACTGACTGAGTCACCCAGTGCCCCAAGCCCACACTTCCATGAGAGAATAAAATACAATAGGGTCTGGAAAACTTGTGACCAACTCCCCTTTGTCCACTGCTGATTACATCTTTGAAAGCATTTAATTCAAAAAAGTCCAAAACTGTTCAAGCCAAATTAGAAAGATGCTATAATTCTGCAGGTATGCATGCCGTGACCTCTAGTTCAATACCTCTCAGAATGTGGACATGCTTATGTTTGTGCAAAAGCGGCTGCCAATCCACACCCGAAATGGTCAAGTACCACAGAATTTCTGTCATCCAACACCAGCAGGTAACATTAGACACACTTTTATCCTGAGATAAGGTAGGAAAATTAGAGTTACAAAAACCAAGTGTAAAAAAATAATATGGATGATAGGTCCTTGCCCCATAACCACCTACCTTGTCAGTTTATTTCAGAAGATACCACAAAATACCATTCTGCAGAACAAAAAAGAATCTGTCGAATTGGTTTAACCTAAAGGAAAACATCCACACAGACAAAGTTAGGCAAGCCCCTAACTAAAGCAGGGAACTCTGTCATTATCCTTAACAGGTGGTTATATGACAATGCGCCGCCAGGCAGCACAGCTCTGGGCCTCCCAAGGCAAATCTACTTTTGAAAATTTTGTATCGATAAGATCTTCTTCATGTTGAGCTCCAATTTCTCAACCTGAAGCTTTCACACTTTGCTCCAAATTTTTCTCTTGGTCCTTTTGAAACTGCATCGAATAAATCTAACTTACCTCCTACAAGAAAGTGCTTCAAATATGTCACATGTTGTAAACACTCTCTCTCCTTACCTTTTTCATATGTACAAGAATCATCGTCTCCAAGTTAAATATTCCTCATCCTGTCAACGCTTTTTCATCTGATTTAACTTAGACGTGCCTAATGTTCAGCAAACAGGTTTGGGTTTATTAGGTTTTGCTTCTGATCTACTCTGAATCCAAAATCATAGATCTGAATTTTACTTTTGTGTGTGTTTGTCTAAGTGCCAGGTTCATTTGTCCCTACTGATTTTACTACATTTAGGATAAGCGATTCCCCCAATTTTTCCGTATTTCATTTTCAACATTGCTTTTATTGTCTAAGAGTTTAGCTATAGCTACAGTCCTTCCAACACCTATAGATTGCATTTGCTTGTCTTTCCTTTATTTCTAAGCTGTTGACAACATGCTAAATAAAATAAGTCGACAGTGAAAAAACCTGGATAAGTCATACCACTAGACATCTCTCATTTGGATTAATAAGAATACATTATTCTCTCCATATTAGGTGTTAAAGTTTGGAAGATAAAACACTTAACAGATATTTTCTGAATGTTTACTATGTGCTAGGTATCCTTCTAAGACTATGGATGCTACAGTGAATAAGATAGAAATAACAAGGTAACATTTATAATATGAAGGAGTTCCTTCATGGTACGATAGGATAGGTTAAAATAAATAAATAACTCAGTTGGTATTTAGCGCTATCATCTAGAAATACATAAAATTATATTTCATTTAGGATCTTATTAGGCTTTGGGTAGTAAGAGCCCAACTATAATAAGGAGCCCAATTTAAACAATTAAAGATTTGTTTTTGTTTTGTTTTGTTTTGTTTTGTTTTACCTCTCAGTATAGTTGGTCGCTAGGCTGCTCCGTCATCTTAAGCATAACAGAGACCAGGCCTCTCTGAGTCTCTTGCCATTCCTGTAATGGTCGTAAGACATAATGTGTGTGTGTTCAGTGCCAGAAAGAGAATAGTATGAGAAAAGGGAGGATCTCTGTCTCAAGAAAACAATTTCCCCAAATTAAAATGTTATTTATGTCTTATTCGTAAGAACTATGTCATATGACCACAACTGGCCAGAAGTATCAAGGAAGGGGACTGAACTGCAGGCTGGCTAAGCTTACTAACAGTATCTGTCAAATTATGGACATGTGGACTGTGGTACCCAACACCATCTAAATGACAGGCAGAGGTTAGAGAAGACCTCTTAGAGTCATTGCACTGATAACTTAGAGTTATCACACAAAAATGAATGAGAGTTTTTCAGGTGCATTGTAGACAAGGATAAGGAAAAAATAAGATTTACAAATGCAGAAAGGTAAGAGAGACAAAGTTTTATTGATATAGGGCAATACGACAGGGTAGAAGGACAAAAGTCTGTTTTCCTCCTTTCTCATTTTGCACATGACAGAGTCTTTTTAGATTTAATGTCAGTCATGGAGAGTGCAAGTGGACTGCCCTTGATCCTAACCTCAGCACATGCTGCATTATGGTTAATTCCTCTATCAGATCTTTTCCCAATTGCCATCCAGTGCTCATGACTTCCCCTTTTTGATATGCCCTTTTATTTATTATATCAGTTTTTGTTGAGGCAGAATCCTTCTTAATCCTAATCACATTGTTGTCATGTCCTCTGCCTAAAGCTAACATTTTAAGTCTTATGAGCAAATAAAATCACTTTTTTACATATTTTCCTAAGATGATTTGAATCAGTCTTCTGGCATTTTCATTCTGTTACTTTAAAAAGATTCTTAATGAATATAGACTATGGAATTAATCTTCAATGAAATGTACTTTGGGAAATATTGATTATGGTAGGAAGAATTCTAAGATGACCCTCATGATCTCTACTCCTTTCTCTAACATTCTGCAAAATTGCCTCTCTAAGGACATGAAGAACCTGTGACTTTCTTCTAGTTTAATCTAGCAAAGATAATGGGATATCCATCCCTTGGTTAGGTTTCATTACATAGTGAGCATAATGGGATGTCACCCTCATTATTACACTATGTCATATAAGATTCCTTAGCAGACTAATAGGAGCCCCTGCTCTGCCAGCCATGAAGCAAATAGCCACAATCTGAACTACCTCTGGAGAGAACTATGTGGCAGAGGATTGCAGGCAGCCTCTAGCAGCTGATGACAGCCTGCAGCAGACAATCAGCAGAAAGCCTTACCTCAGTCCTACAGCTACATGAGCATGAATTCTGCCAACAACCTCAATAAATATAGAAGTGAATTCTTCCCCACCCGAGCTTCTACATGAGAATTCAACCAATGATAGTTTGAGCGCCACCTATGAAAACAGATTAGGAAAGCCTAAGGTTTCTTCACATATAAAATATTGAGCCTGGAGGCTTTCAACCTCCAGGCAAAAAATATAAAAAGAAAAAAAAATTATTGACTTCATTTTTGTTACATAAACATACTATTTCTTTTTCACATAAATAACAATAGTGACAAAAATCAGCTTTTCTTCAACTGTAGCTACAAATCATGAAGGCCAAGTTTAATACTGATAGAGCTCTTTTGTAGGAAGATTTGAGATTTTGGATTATTAGTACTGAGCTTCAGTAAGCAACATCAGATTGACTAGATTCTACCTCTCTTCATCTTGTCGACAAGAATCATGTTAACTTTTACATTTTATCTTGTTTCTTGGCCTTGGCTGAGGGAGTGGTGAAGTCAGGTCCTGCTGGAGCAACAAAGTCAAAGTTGGGAGAGAATCTGTATGCTGACACCCAGGTAGTGAATCCTCAAGAGCTAGAGAATTAAATTCTGAGGAAAGGTGAGATTAGGGCATAGCATCTGGGCAAGATAGTTGCTTCTCCTTGGCCCTCAGATAGTTTCAGCCTGGGAATTTTCAAGCAGAAAGGTCCAAGGATAGAACATCCTGTAGCTTCCTCAAGGTTTATGGGAGAGCAAATGTCAACACAACAAAACTGTGGAAATAAATACCATAAGTTTAAAGAAACATTAATTCCTGCCTGGTTAAAATAAAAATATATTACAACATGAGAGACAAAAAGGGAGAAAGAGAGCAGAAGAAATGTCCACATCCCAAGAACCTTCCCAGAAATAAACCTGCAAGCTACATGAAACTAGGAAGTAGAATAGAGATTAGAAGCTGAACTTGGATTGTGCACAGAGTTTCATTACCCAGTAACTCCACCCACAGATAGTGTGGCCTGGCTACCTACTCTGTACACTGACTAATGGAACTAATATGTCTATCTCCCTCAGTGGGGTTGAGAGGTTTCAACAGAGATGAGTGTAGCCTGAGGACAGCCTAACATCCCCACCTCTCTCTTGTGCCCTCTCATTTTTATTCTATTTTAATCTATATATAATAATAGCTAAGTCAAGTTCAACCAGGAAAATGGTGTCTCTTGTAGGAGAAGACCTCTTTGGTTGCCTCCAAGGTCTAGTGAGGTGGCAAATTGGGTGTTTTGCCCACCAAGTTTCTGGACATATGTCAGAACAAACATTAAACCTTAACTCTGCAAAATATTTAATACTGGATTAAATTTTCTCCCTTTTCTACTTCAAATCTAAGTTTAAGCCAGCTACATTATCCAACATGGCTCTCAAGAATGAGTTTTACAGTGAACACATCAGTATTAGATCCATTCTTTCAATTACAAGTAACCAAACATCATCCCAGATGAAGTTTAAGCAAAGAAAGGAATTTATCATGTCACTTAATTGAAAAAAACAAAAAACAGATGTGGCACAGCTTCAGATATGTGCTGCAAAGTATGATATCAGGGCTTGGTTGCTCTCAATCTTGTAATTCTTCCACTTTTGTATTGACTTAATTCATAAGCTGGTTCTTTCCATGCCACTGAAAAGATAATCAACATTGTTTCAGTGTGCACATCTTTCCACCATTCTAATCCTGAAAGACAGATTTTTCCATTGTGTAGTAACAGTTAGCACTCTGGACTCCGCAAGAGAGAAAACCTGGAGGCTTATGTCACATGCTTATCCTTGAAATAATAATCCATGACTCTGATTGGCCAGGACTTGGAATTGCCTCTGCTCTGGAGTGGGGGAGTAGATCAACCCCTCCCAATCACATGACCTGAGAATTAGAGAAGGATGTCTCAACAAAGCAGAACAGGAACATTTTATTAGTGAAGTAAGAAGTGATACCCAGTTGGACAAAAATAACAAATGTTTCAGGCACCCAATCAGCCATTATTATTCTACATATAAGAATGGAACATTTTCCCAAATCTGAATATAGTGAACAATATTCTATTATCATTCTACCACACAGAAAATAAAATGCTCAATGAAAATTCTGTCTCCTTATAAATTAAAGTAGTAAAATATTAAAGTCCAATATTCTTCCCTTCACAATTTTCTTTTTCGGCTTAGTTCAGCTCCACAGATTTCATTCAGAAGTCAGGGTAAATCAAAGACTTTTATCTGGCATTATGAAGCTTGGAAAATACATCATTCACTAAAATAAATGTAACTCTTTAAACATCTCCAAGGTTAAAATAATCCATGATAGATTCTTGTTTGTCAAGAAACAAGCTAGTATATAACGGTTCCTAACTCTTAATAATGCTTAGAAAACACAAACAATTCCTAGATAACTGGGCACATCTCGACTGAATAAAGTGGGAATTCTGTTACTAAGGGAAAAAGGGAGTAGATACTGTGGGAAAGGAACAATCTTTGCCACAGGCCATCATATTGATTTCCCTACATGGTCAGGAGAAGAAAAGAAAAACAGACCCAAGATCCAAGGTGTCCTTCTAACTAACAAGAAAATTTACACAGTTTTTACATTGGTAGGTTAAATAAAGATAAGACCATGAGATCATAGCCCATAGGTTAATTATCACAAGGTTAGTGAGAAAATTCAATTACCAGTGACAAATATAGTCTATAAATTTAAGTAAACAAATACAATTTTCTAGCATATACGCTTTGTTTGTGATCATAGCTTATAGTTCAAAGGGTACATTTTAAGGGAGAGCAACAGAACCTTTGTAGCTATCAGCTCAAAGTGAGAGGAAAGTCTGATCTTCTTGGAACAGTTTCAGGAGAATAGGAATTAATTCTTCTTTAAATGTTTGGTAGAATTCCCCTGGGAAGCCATCTGGCCCTGGGTTTTTGTTTGTCTGGAGATTTTTGATGACTGTTTCAATCTCCTTACTGGTTATGGGTCTGTTCAGGTTTTCTATTTCCTCCTGGCTCAGTTGTGGTAGTTTATATGTCTCTAGGAATGCATCCATTTCTTCCAGATTGTCAAATTTGTTGGTGAAGAGTTGCTCATAGTATGTTCTTATAACTGTTTGTATTTCTTTGGTGTTGGTTGTGATTTCTTTCATTCATGATTTTGTTTATTTGGGTCCTTTCTCTTTTCTTTTTCATAAGTCTGGCCAGGGGTTTATCAATCTTATTAATTCTTTCAAAGAACCAGCTCCTAGTTTCGTTGATTTGTTCTATTGTTTTTTTGGTTTCTATTTTGTTGATTTCTGCTCTGATCTTTATGATTTCTCTTCTCCTGCTGGGTTTAGGCTTTCTTTCTTGTTCTTTCTCCAGCTCCTTTAGATGTAGGGTTAAGTTGT
>PISX010034056.1:0-14255 GCA_004024625.1 Mellivora capensis
TTTTTTTTAACTAGAGAAGGTAGATGTCAAATATGGGCACAATACAGTTTACAAATCTGAACAGTAGAATTCTTTCAAATCCAAACTCATTTTTTACCTTAAAACATGCTCATTCTTCCCCATTGTATATTCTACAAATTGGTTTTAAATCAGTTTGCTTATTCCCTTTGGACAATCTATAAAATATGTTTTGTTGAGTTCCAGTTCTTTTTTAGAGTTGCTTTTCTGAGATTCTTACATGTGTAATGTCATCACATTACTTTGGATCACCCTTACACTTGGGGAAAAAAATTTTTAAGTGCTAATCTTCAAAGGTGAAAACTTTTTAAACTAATATGAACAAAATAAACCTTAAAAATTAAAATAAAACGTATCAAGGTAGGAAACTATAAACTAGAACACATGTGAAAGAAATATTTAAGCACATGCTAACATATTGTGACATAATGCAAGAGGACTCTGGATTTTATTTCTAGTGTGGTAAGGATGCCAATCTTTTTTTTTTTCCTTATGGTAAATTGTTTATTGTAAGATAATTCGGAACTATCTTGCTGTCTAGAATGTCATTCTTTTTTTTTTAAGATTTTTTTTAAGTTATTTATTTGACAGACAGAGATTACAAGTAGACAGAGACGAGACGCAGGCAGAGAGAGAGAGAGGGAAGCAGGCTCCCTGCTGAGCAGAAAGCCTGATATGGGGCTTGATCCCAGGTCCCTGAGATCATGACCTAAGCCGAAGGCAAAAGCTTAACCCACTGAGCCACTCAGGCGCCCCTAGAACACCATTCTTAATTGATCTAACAGATAACACAGTTTCTTGAAATACTAGTAACAATATAATGGGTGATTATAATTTATGGACAACTGAAAGGTATGGCATCAATATTAAGGAATGGAAGGAAGGAACTGGGAAGAATCTATTGCGAAGTACCTACACTACCTCTGAAGGGGTATAGTGTTATTTGAAAGTGACCCAATATTAGTTGTAAATCTATATTGCAAACTCTATGGCAACCACCAATAACATTTTCAGAAGTATAATTTGTATGCTAAGAAAAGAAAGAAATTAAATCACATAAATGTTTGATTAAAACTGGAGAAAGCAGAACAAGGGTAGAAGACAAAAATAAGCAAAAACAAGGTAATAAATAGAAACAGTTTCAGATGTGATATTTGTGACTATATCAATAGTGTAACTATATAAATAGTCACTTTAAATTTGAGTGCTCTAGGTACATGAATTGAAAGAGATGGACAGAGTAGATTATAAAAACAAAACAATACAGGTCTATGCTTTCTACAAGAAACCTTGCTTTCACTGTAAATATATAGATAGATTAAACTAAAGGGATGAAGTCCCATATGTTTATTTTTTTTTCTCTCTTGTGCTTTTGGTGTCAAAGCCAAAAAATCATTGCCAAGACCAAGGCCAAGGAGCATTCTCCCTATGTTTTCTCCAGCAGTTTTACAATTTCAGGTCTTACATTTAAATTACATTGAATCTGTAGATTGCTTTGAATAGTATGGACATTTTTATGTTATTAAGTCTACGATATTAAGTCTGGAGCACTTACCATTTATTTTTCTCTTATTTCATCAATGTTTTTAGTTTTCCACATGTAGATCTTTTACTTCCTTGGTAAATTTATTCCTGAATATATTTTATTCCTTTTGATACTATTATAAATGAAATGGTTTTCTTAATTTCTTTTTCTGATAATTCCTTGTTAGTGTATAGAAATGCAACCAATTTTTGTATGCTGATTTTGTGTTCTGCAACCTTACTGAATTCATTTATTCCTTCTAAGAGGTTTTCTGGTGGAGACTTTAGGATTTTCTATATATAGGATCACATCCTCTGTAATAGACAATTTTACTTCTTCCTTTCTGATTTGGATGGCCTTTATTTCTTTTTCTTGACTAATTGCTTTGGCTGTGACTTCCAGTGCTATGTTGAATAGAATTGGTAAAAGTGGATAATCTTGTCTTATCCTTGATCTTAGAGGAAAGAATTGTAACATTTTTACTCTTGAGTATGATGTTAGCTATGTGCTTGTTATATATGATCTTTATTATATTGAGGCATGTTCCCTCTATACCCAATTTGTTGAGAGGTTTTATCATGAATAAATGTTGAATTTTGTCAATTTTTTCTGCATCTCTTGAGATCATATGGATTATATGATTTTTATCCTTCATTCTGTTAATGTGGCATATAACATTAATTGATTTACATATGTTGAAACATCCTTGTAGCCCAGAGATAATTCCCACTTAAACATGGTATATTATTCTTTTAATACGCCAATGAATTTGGTTTGTTAATATTTTGTTGAGAATTTTGCATCTATGTTCATCAGAAATATTGGCCTATGATTTTATTTTCTTGTAGTGTTATTGACTTGCTTTGGTATCAGGGCAGTGCTGAGCATCCTAAAATTAGTTTGGACGTGTTCCTTCCTTCCTCTTTAAAAGTTTCTGTACAGCAAAGGAAATAGCCAACAAAACTGAAGGCAACCTGGGAATGGGAAAAAATATATGTAACCATATATCCAATAAAGAGTTAATATACAAAATATATAAGGAACTCATACAACTCAATGGCAAAATGAAACAAAACAAACAAACAAAAACAAATAATCCAATTGAAAAATAGGCAAAAGACCTGAATTGACATTTTCCAGAGAAGACATACAAATGGCCAGAAGATACAGGAAACAATGCTCAAAATTACTAATCATCTGCAAAATGCAAATCAAAACCACAAAGATATATCACCTCATATGAGAGCAAATCTCTGTTATGAAAACAGGAGAAAACAAATGTGCAAGGATGGCAAGGATGTGAAGAAAAGGAAACACTTTTACACTATTGGTGGGAATGTAAACTAGTGCAACCATTATAGAAACAGTATGGAGGTTCCTCAAAAATTAGAGCAACAACTACCATACCATCTAGCAAACCCACTTCTGGGTATCCAAAGGAAACAAAACAATTATCTCCAAAAGATATCTTACTTCCATGTTATTGTAACATTGTTCACAGTAGGCAAGACGTGGAAACAACCCAAGTATTTATCAACTGATGATAACTAATCAAAATATGTGGTAAATACATACAATAGAATATCATTCATCCATTAAAAAAAGGAAGGAAATCATGCCATCTGCAATAATGTGGATGAACCTAGAGGGCATTGTGCTAAGTGAAATAAACCAGAAAGAGAAAGACAAATACTGTGTGGTATCACTTACATGTAGAATGTTTAAAAAAAATAAATAAATGAACCATAGAAAGGGTAAAATGGTGGTTACCAGGGCCTGGGGGTTGGACGTAGGAGATATGGGAAGAGGTTGGCCAATTTTCAGTTGTAAGATTAGTAAATTCTGATGATGTAACATACAGCATGGTGACTATAGTTAATAATACTGTTTTGTATACTTTAAATTTGCTGGAAGAGTAGATCTTAAGAGGGCTAACACTTTCCCTTCCCAGAAAAGTAATTATGTGAGGTGATGGACTGTGGGGATCATTTCATTTCTCAATGTATATGGAAGCTCAGAGGTTTTAGAGCAGTGAGCCTAGTCTGTGTGATACACAGAAAGATTATAACACGTATTTGGCAAAATCTATAGAACTATAAAACAGAAAAAGTAAACCCTAATGTAAACAATGGATAGCAAATGATAATTTATCAATACTATATCGTCAATTGTAACAAACTCACCATACTAACACAAGATTTTATTAAAAGGAGAAACTATGTGCAGACATAAAGATAGTAGGAAGATATGGGAACTCTGTACTCACTACAAACTACTTCTATAAATTTAAAATTGCTCTAAAAAATAAAGTCTATTAAAAAAGGCTACAAAACTAATAATACACTGTATGTTAATTAATTGAATTTAAATTTTAAAAACAGGATATAAAATCTTTTATATTTCCTTAAGTCAGAGGTGATCAGTAGAAACATCATATATTGTATTCCAGTATTACCCCATATTTCACAAACATAAAAACCATATATTTAATATAATCATATATTATACTTTAAATCACATTATAGCATAATATTCCTCATAAAATTAGAAATTCTTATGATTTTTTGCTTTGTTATGAACAGAAATATTCCATCACTGTTTAGACTTTGAAGTACAGGGTCATTATGGAGACCAACACAAATGTAGGGATAATTGATTGAAATGTATATATATATAATCACATAATACATGTAGAAATTCTATGATTGATTGCCTACCATATCACCAATAAAAAAAATGGTAAAATGGTGCCACTAATTTGTAGAAATGTTTAAGAAGTAGTAACTGATTATACTTGCAATTTGATAATAACATTAAGTAACATTATTCAGCCTTTATTCTCTATCCATCATTAGTGAAAGTCCTTTCAGGTATCATCTCATTAAATCACAATAATAGTTTAAGGAAAATACTAGCACTGTCTTCACTTACAGATGAAGATACTGAGTCTCAGAGAACCTCAGTAACTTGCACAATCCTCCAAATAATAAATGTGAATGCTAACATTCAAACTCAGGCAATCTAGCTCAGGATCTGATGGTTACCACCAGGATTTCCTACTGCTTCAAATCACTGAATTATCCTCAGCTATGGCTCTAGGGAAACCATTACTATTGTTTCACTCATGTAGATACCCTCAGTAAATATTTCATGACAAATCAATTAATGAGTTTGAAAGTTAATAAAATGTATGTCAAGCCAACTACTCATAGTAATGCATCTGTCACTTTTACTTTTTAAGTAGATGAACTAAGAGATAATTGTAGGGTTAATTTTGTCCAAATTAATTATTGAAATGAAGAATCAAGGAGATAAAACTGAAAAAAAAAGAGTAAAAAGGAATAAAGAAATTGATTTTTTGATTCTCATATATTTGAAAACTTAGCTTATGGACTTTATATGTAAAAGATCTGGGAAAAATTCAAGGGAAAAAGAGAGAAGGAAGTGATCAAAGGAATAGAGGGAGAGAAAGAGAGAAAGAGACACCAAGAAAATTTCCAACAAAGTAAGCAAATAAAATTTTTTAAAGAGGAAAATAATTTCTGGGCTCAGTTTTGTATCAAAATAAAGAGAAATATCTCTCCTGCCTTAACATGTATGAACTTTACTAGGCTTTTAAAACTCTTTTCTATTGAGTGATTTTTTTTAAGATTTTATTTATTTGATAATGGGGGAGGGGCAGAGGGAGAGGGAAAAATAGATTCCCCACGGAGCAGGAAGCTGGACAAGGGGCTTGATCCCAGGGCCCTGAGATCATGACCTAAGCTGAAGGCAGACACTTAACCGACTGAGCCACCCAGGCACTTCTCTATTGTGATTTTAGGATAATTTTATAAGCCTGGCATTTAGTAAAGCTAAAGAAGAAAAGCAAAGTGAGACAAATTCTGAAGCAATGCACTATAATGTATCCCAAGAATAAGTAAAATATAAAAGCCTCCCTGAAGGCACTGGAGTTGCAATTTACAATTTTTCTATGTAAGATTTCCTTGGGAGATTCTTCAAAAAAAAAAAAAAACCTTTTCATGTTTCTTAATGTTTCCCATCTGCTGCAAAACTTGCAAGTTGCTACGGTACAGTGGTACCAAGAATGCCCAGAACCTTTTTAATATGGGACTTACATACTGGGAAGAAATTACCCTGTTGCTACGGTTCACTTGATAGCACTCGGTGGGCCAGCAGGTCATGGTTTAAGGACTTTCACCATAGTGGTAATTCATAATCAGTCCTCACTGCACTCCAGCATGGTTCTGGGTCAAAAGCACCATTATCCTTCGCTTGAAGTCCCTTCATGTTTTGACTCATTGTTTTTACTTTGATAAATCTTCTCTTGAGTATAGAAAGTGCTGTTTATCCTGTTTATCTGATATGTGTAAGGCTATAGACAGGGGATAAGAAGTCACTTAACAAAACAAAGCTAAATTCTACATTTATCCCATTTAGTCTACACACACACACACACACACACACACACACACATCTTCAAACACTCCCCCTGCCTTACAGGAAAGCATGAAATATGAGGGAAGCTATGAACTGTGGGAAAGGACAATAATTTGCATTCCCTTTTCCTAAAATATCGATGTAATATAACTTCTCCATTGAAATCCTGCTCTTACAGACCCCTCTCAGCTAATGACACGGCTTTATACTTTATTAAGAAAATGAAATTACTCAAGCAGAAGTTTCCATTGCCCTGTGCTCATGTACTTATGTCCTTTTTCACTATTATACAAGGCAAGAAAACCCTCCACTTCTGTTAGTGGAAAACCCCCACACCTAGGTAATAGGTCCCAACTACTCATTCCTCACATTCCCAAGGCCATCAACTTTTATGTTTCATTTCTGCTGATATTAATTTCTCCCTTCCTCCTGGGTATTTTCTATAAGCTGATAACAAGCTTTGATATCTGGAAAATCAATCCATTAATCAATCAATCAACTGCATCAATAAACAAACATAAACTCTTTAGATACTCTAGCTCTTCTGCTATTTTTCATTTCTCTGCTACCTTTTTCAGAAAAGAAAAAAAAAACTTTTAAAAGAGTGATTTATATTTTCTGACTCAATCCATACCATTCCATTTGTATTTTAAGCTAGTCATGACAGGTGAAGTAATAAAACTTCTAGAATATCTTAAACTATATATATATATATATCTAAGGTGAATATCTCTTTATGCCTTTCTGGGATGTGAAGATGTCTTAAACAGGACACAAATAGAATTAACTGTGAAAGAAATATTGATAAATATTCATCCCAGAGTTCAGACACAGCAACCCTACTGAGGCTTTAACTTATTTCAATCTCCAAAGACTCACAAGTATAAATAGATTTTACCTGCCTTGCAGAGGATGATCTATTCAAGATTGATATTCCTTGGTATATATTAAGCAGTACAGCCAATATTCCTGGGCCATGCTTCATTTGAATTCCATTTAATGAGCAAAGTTTCTTTTTCTTTTTTCTTCATTTATTTCCCAAGTCAAATTGTGGCACACAGAATGATGAGAACCCAGAGGTTAATTTTTGAGGAATTAATGAAGGGAAAAAATCATAAGTGTCATTTTTAAAGCATATGGTAAGAGAGAAATACTAAGAATTGAAGTAAACAGTGAAAGACAGTATTATGACTAACTGTATTATGGCCTTGGGCTTTATTTTTATTTTATTGCTTTCCAAATTGAGTTAAAATATTCTCAATCATAAATTTTCCCCTTTGTAAGTGTGCGTTGTTTGTTAAACAACTGAATGATGTTATTTTACATATTATTTTAGCTGCATTCTACAAAAGCTTTATCAACACAAGTGTGTAAACAACGAGGCTGGAGTCTAAACTTCGATTTTTCAAAGTCTCCTGTATTGCTGTGTATCTAATTTTGTTTCTGAAATATGTATGTAAATATACATATATATACAGAATTCATTGCATCGCTATTTCCATTTGTTTCATAGCCAATGAGAATGGAGTAATTTTAGAAAATTTTTGGCTCATCTCTTTTTTTTTAAATCAAAGCTAAGTGAAATTAGCTGAGTGCTTAAAGTCTATGCTATTTTGATTACCATGACATTTGTTAGTTATTATCAATGTTTGTGTAATAATGTGTATTATTTATTAGTTAGTAAAACATATTTGAAAATCATCAAAAGCCATTCCTAATATTCCTGACAATGGGATAAGTATATCTTTACTAGAAACCCTTAAAATAACATTTCAGATCCACTGAAAGTTAAATTCCTCAAACCACTTCTCTATTCACATATCCTATTGAAGATAATATCTGGAATTGATATTCAATAATGCATACCTTGAAATTCATCACAGCCTCAATAGTTTTACAAGCAAGAAAGAAAAATTGGTATCATATAATTCAGAAGAGAAAGTGCATAGTCAGCTTAGAGAATATAAAATGCAAACCATGAAAAGAAATAATTGCTTTCATTTATAAAAATAGTAGCTATCAATCTGATTGGTGTAAGTTTATCAAACTTCAAATGGCAAAAAAAATACTGGTATAAACTATAAAGATTTAAATCTAGAATGGTAAGAACTTAAACACTGCACAGACACTCCCAAAATAAGGACAATTCCTATTGTTTTATTATCTGGAGTGTCCATTTTACTCTAGTTATTTGTAAGGTAAAAAATAGCTATGGGGACACCTGGGTGGCTCAGATGGTTAAGCATCTGCCTCCAGCTCAGGTCATGATCCCAGGGGCCAGTGATGGAGCCCCGCATGGGGCTTCCCGCTCAGCAGAGAGCCTGTTTCCTCCTCTCTCTCTGCCTGCCTTTCTGCCTACTTGTGATCTCTGTCAAATAAATAAACAAAATCTTTAAAAAAAAAATTATGGAATGTATTTATGCACATTTTAGACAAAGAGATGCCACTTTATCTACTATCATTATTTAACAAAAATGTGTTCCCATTATTTTGAATGGGAAAAAAATCCACATTACTAAAAAATATTTTTTCTGGATATTTCGACTCCCATTTTAGACATTCTAGAATTCTATAATATGTTTTGTCAACTTTTCTCTTTTTCATGCTTGGTCAGTTAATGTCTTTCTAAACTGCAAGTCATATGAAAGGTTATTAACTTGGGAAGCACATGAAAAATATGATGAGTTCAGGGCAGTTCTAGTTTTGTTTCATTATAAGCTAGGGCAGTACTGTGATAACTGATCTGAAGAATAGGTTAAGTATTTGACGAAGACTTATGTAAATCTTGGACATATCATACCACAAGTAACATTTGCTATAAAAGCAAACAAACAAACAACCAAAAACCTTGTTTACATTCTAGGCATATTTACCCTGCGGGTTTGTAACTTAAAACAGATGAAGTAGAGGGGAAAAGAAACATTTATCTATCACTAATGGTTGTTTTCATTTTGAACTAAAAGGACATATCTGTACTTTTCAGTAATAACAGAATCTATCTCCAACTGTCAGTTTCAGAGAAAAAATGTTCATATAAAATTCATAGAACGAAAGGAGTTCCTGTCATAATGCTTTTGAGAGAATGCTGTCAACTCTCTCTGGGCCTTTAGTTTAAATGTCATTTCTAGTCAACTGCAGGGATTCTGAAAGTGTGTCAGCATCAGCTTTTTCCTAGGGGTATATAGGATCTTTCAGAGAATTTATGTTTCTTAATAGAAGACAATCTACTGACAATCTTTGTAAAATACTCTCCCAGATTCTGTCATTTGTAAATGACTCACAGGAGAAAATATGCAAGAATCTTTAATTTGTTTTCAAGTGGTAGAAAATGGACAAAGATTATCTGGACAAGAGTTTCATGAATAATAATGGTTAAGCCCACAGGGAAATGGCAATGGGATGTCCTATAATCCTGCTCACCATAGAGAAGGGTTAATTATGAAACAAAACTGTCCTGGGATTCCTCCCAAGGGGATCCTAACATTAGAGGATTCAAATAATTCCATAGTACCCTGGATCCACATAAAAGACCATGAAATTATGGTAAGCCTGGAAGTGACTTTATAGGGACATTTGAATATAGTAATCTCTTTCAGCGACTCTTCCTAACACAAATACCCATGTACATTACCACTTTTGTAAGATGCATGCCATAAAAAGGATCTTTCTTTTCTTCCTAAAATACTTTCGAGTGGTTTCTTCTGCTGGACTTGGTCTTCTATTCAAAACATTTATGGAGTCCTTTTTTCCTTCACCCACCGAACCCCAGACAAAGTTAACCTTTATATTACAAAAACTATCTAGGGTAATGACCCTCTCTATACATTTCAGTTACTGTTTGCATTTGGAAATTAATATCACTTATTTGACATGTTCTCTCTTTTTCATGAGCAGATTTTCCTGATGTTGATTTATATTATTAGTTTCTTTCAGATACTGAATTCTGTTTTTATTAAAACTTTCTATTGTGTTCTAGTTACTAACTTTTATTACTTTTCAAACTTTCTCCTTCCTCCCCTCTTTAGATTTATTTTTATTTTTCTAAGTTACACAGTTGGAAGTATATTTTACTCATTATCATCCTATGTAATTTTTATTTTAAGTATACAAGACTACACACATTTATCAAAAAATTGCATTGTCTGTGTTTCATAGTTTTGATCTGTGGCATTTTTATTGTTCTTTTGTTACATTGTAATTTTTACATAGCTTAGTCCTCTTCTGATGTATATACCACAGGTCTTCTCCTGGATTCCTCTTACCTGTACTGCTGTTTGGACACTGTCTTCAGGATTTTACCTTGTGGAATTATAAGGCGTATCTTTTTCCTGTCTCTCAGGATCATTGTCTTCCATTGCCAGATGTCAAAACTATTTTTTGAGGTAAGGGGATAAACCTTATGCCCCCTTACTCTGTCTTTGCTAGAAACACAAATTACATCATAATTTAAAAAAAATTTTAAACCCATCAGAAAGCTGAGAATGCATAGAAAACTAAAGGAACCCAAATAAGAAAACATTAGCCTCTCCTAGTAGAGAAGAGACCCATCTTGGCTTTTACCCTTAGATGAATGGGAGAAGGTAAGGACTGCTGTAGATGGGGATTAAAAACAAAACAAAACAAAAAAAGCAGGATTTTTAACAAATGTTTAGGGCCAAGTGCAGGCTAGCATATTGGTTTTTGAAACCCTAAGAGAACCACCTGCTAACTTTTCCTTAAGAAACCTCACTGTCTTGTGAGATTAGATGTAAAAAGTTACAATACAGCTATACACTCTTTATATGAGAAACATTTTAAATATGAGACTCAGAGATGCTGAAAGTAAATGGATGGAAGAAAGAGGCCATGCAAACAGAAAAATAAGAAATAAAAAGGCAAGAAGGGATATATACCATATAGAACACATTTCAAGACAAAATGTATTGCCAGAGACAAAGTCAGCATTTCTTATGGATGAAAGTGTTAATTTATAAGGAAGAAATAAATATGTGTGGCCTAATAAATGTGCTTCAAGGTACATGGACCCAAAATGTCAGAATTAAAGGGAGAAAGAGCAAAGTCCACATAACGACTAAAAATGCTAGCAACAATGGTAGATAGAATTCTAGAAATTCCCCAAGATCCATCCCCTGGTTAACCAATCAAAAACTAATCTAGGTACTGCTATGAAGGGACTTTGCAGATATAATCGGGTTACTAATCAGCTATCCTAGATTATACCAGGTGAGCCCCGTGCAATAACATGAGATCTTAGAAGCAGATGAGGAAGGCAGAAAAGTTAGAGAGTCATGTCAGTAAAAGAAGAAAGAGTAGAAATGAGGCAGAAGAGGAAGTTAAAGAAACCTGAGGTGTGAGAGGGCTCTAAATATCATTGCTGGCTTTTAAGATGGAGAAAGAGAGAGATGAATCAAGGAATGTCTGAAAATAACTTCTGAAGGACAGCCAGCAAGGACATGGGGATCTCTGTTCTACAACAGCATGAAAATGAATTCTTCACTACAACCTGAAGGAGCTTGGTAGTGCATTCATCCCCAAAGCATCCAAAAAGTAGCACAGCCCTGGGACACCTTGTTTGGCCTTGTGAAAACAGAAAAACAGAGAAACAGCAGAACCATGTTGTCCCTAGATTTATGACCTACAGAATTGTGAGATAATAAACAGATGTTGTTTTTGTTTTTTAAAGATTTCATTTATTTATTTGAGAGAGAGAGAGAGAGCATGAGAGGAGAGAGATCAGCTGGAGAAGCAGACTCCCTGCCGAGCAGGTAGCCTGATGCGGGGCTCGATCCCAGGACTCCAGGATCATGACCTGAGTCAAAGGCAGTCGCTTAACCAACTGAGCCACCAGGCGCCCCAGAGATGTTGTTTTAAGACAATAAATTTGTGATTTTTTTTTTGCAACAGCAATAGAAAACCAATTCAACATCCTTTCTATGCAAATGGTAGAGCAACTAAAAAAAAGAATTAGCAAAGGCATAAAAGGTCTGAAAGATACAAACAGCCACCTTGACCTAACCGATATTTATGGAACAGTACATAAAAAACCTACAGCACATACATTTTTGGATATACATGGGATGCTTAGCAGGATAGATCAGATGTGGCCCATTAAAAAAAAAAAAAAAACTTGAAAAGATTAAAATCATACAGTGTGCTCTCTGAACATAAAAGAATTAAATTAAGAAGTCAATAACAACAAGAAAACCATAAACCCTAAATCTTTGAAAATTAAACATGGACCCCTAGATGTTCCATGGGTCAAAGAGCAAATTATAAGAAAATTAAAAGAATATTTTTATAATAACAAAAATACAAAAATATCTATGAGTAAAGAGAAATTTATAGTGTTAAATATGTATACTAGAAAAGAAGAAAGATCTAAAAATTAGTGATCTTGTGATACAAGTTCATACCTCAAGAAATGAGAGAAAAAGTAAACATAAAGAAACTAGAAGGAAGGAAATATGGAAGGAAGGAAGGAAATATGAAGGAATGGTAATAAAACTTAGAAAATAGAGAAAATCAAGGAAATTACAAGATTTTCATAGAGATCAATAAAATTAATTAGCTTCAGAAGACCTAACAATTTTAAATATCTATACCCCTAACATGGGAGCAGCCAACTATATAAACCAATTAATAACAAAATCAAAGAAACACATCAACAATAATACAATAATAGTAGGGGACTTTAACACACTCCTCACTGAAATGGACAGATCATCCAAGCAAAAGATCAACAAGGAAATAAAGGCCTTAAATGACACACTGGACCAGATAGACATCACAGATATATTCAGAACATACCAACCCAAAGCAACAGAATACACATTCTTCTCTAGTGCACATGGAACATTCTCCAGAATAGATCACATCCTGGGTCACAAATCAGGTCTCAACTGGTAAAAAAATATTGGGATCACTCCCTGCATATTTTCAGACCACAATGTTCTGAAGCTAGAACTCAATCACAAGAGGAAATTTGGAAAGAATCTAAATATACGGAGGCTAAAGAGCATCCTTCTGAAGAATGAATGGGTAAACCAGGAAATTAAAGAAGAATTGAAAAAATTCATGGAAATAAATGATAATGAAAACACAATGGTTCAAAATCTGTGGGACACAGCAAAGGCAGTCCTGAGAGGAAAATATATAGTGATACAAGCCTTTTTCAAGAAACAAGAAAGGTCTTAAATACACAACCTAACCCTACACCTAAAGGAGCTGGAGAAAGAACAACAAAGAAAGCCTGAACCCAGCAGGAGAAGAGAAATAATAAAGATCAGAGCAGAAATCAATGAAATAGAAACGAAAAAAAAAAAAAAAACACAACACCACAATAGAACAAATCAACGAACCCAGGAGCTCGTTCTTTGAAAGAATTAATAAGATTGATAAACCCCTGGCCAGACTTATCAAAACGAAAAGAGAAAGGACCCAAATAAATAAAATCATGAATGAAAGAGGAGAGATCACAACCAACACCAAAGAAATACAAACAATTATAAGAACATACTATGAGCAACTCTGCGCCAACAAATTTGACAATCTGGAAGAAACGGATGCATTCCTAGAGACATAAAAACTACCACAACTGAACCAGGAAGAAATAGAAAACCTGAGCAGACCCATAACCAGTAAGGAGATTGAAACAGTCATCAAAAATCTCCAAACATGGGACGCCTGCGTGGCTCAGTTGGTTAAGCAGCTGCCTTCGGCGCAGGTCATGATCCCAGCGTCCTGGGATTGAGTCCCACATCGGGATCCTTGCTCGGTGGGGAGCCTGCTTCTCCCTCTGCCTCTGTCTGCCTGTGCTCACTCTCTCACCCTCTCTCTCTGACAAATAAATAAATAAAATCTTTAAAAAAAAAATCTCCAAACAAACAAAAGCCCAGGGCCAGACGGCTTCCCATGGGAATTCTACCAAACATTTAAAGAAGAATTAATTCCTATTCTCCTGAAACTGTTCCAAAAAATAGAAATGGAAGGAAAACCTCCAAACTCCTTTTATGAGGCAAGCATCACCTTGATCCCAAAACCAGAAAAATACCCCATGAAAAAAGAGAATTACAAGCCAATATCCTTGATGAACACAGATGTGAAAATCCTCACCAAAATACTAGAAAATAGGATCCAACAGTACATTAAAAGGATTATTCACCACGACCAAGTGGGATTTATTCCAGGGCTGCAAGGTTGGTTCAACATCCACAATTCAATGTGATACAATACATTTATAAAAGAAAGAACAAGAACCATATGACACTCTCAA
>PISX010034057.1:0-14395 GCA_004024625.1 Mellivora capensis
TTCATTTCTTTTGATGGCTGCATAGTATTCCATCGTGTATATATACCACATCTTCTTTATCCATTCATCTGTTGATGGACATCTAGGCTCTTTCCATAGTTTGGCTATTGTAGACATTGCTGCTATAAACATTCGGGTGCACGTGCCCCTTTGGATCACTACGTTTGTATCTTTAGGGTAAATACCCAGTAGTGCAATTTCTAATATAATTTTTTAAGTAACACCCCTCCCCCACCGCCCCAACATAAGGCTTGAACTCAGGAACCCAAGATCAAGAGGCACACGCTTTACTGAATGACCCAGCCGGGTGCCCCTGTTTTCAAGCTTAAAATGTTCTCAGGAAAATCTCTCTCAGTCTCTCCTTACTTTTTAAAAATACATCAAGCGTTAAGAACCTGCATTTCCATTTCAGTTCTGTGGCTTTGACCCCCTACTCTTGTAATCCTTCCTCTGTTTAGGAAAGGGCTATCTGCCACCCAGGTAGAGGTCCTCTGAGCAAGGGAGTCCTAGGTAGGAAAGCATCATCTGAATATCTCAGGGTCTTGGGAAGGGAATATCTCAGGGATTGGGAAGTGGCTTGATGCAGGAAAGTGGAGGGAAAATAAATCAGGAAAATGGAAGAGTAAGCTCCCTCTCCCACAATGTCTAGACCCCATTCTTGCAGAAGTTGTGCTCAGCTTGTCCGGGACAAGAGCCTTCAATGTTGGAGGTAAATTTTGGAGGCTGGGACTCCCTGGGGAGGGTGGGCTGTTCTAATTTGAGGTGGCCAGGGCCTAGAAAGAACCAGTTAAAGAGTCCTAATCCACAAAGAGAATCCTAAGATAGCAGGAGCCCAAGATATAAGAGTAGTGGGTTGGGCTTGTTTATATTAAAGGTTTATATCCCCTAAAGCCTCCCAAGGACAGATGTTGGAATTGAGGTAGAGGTTGCTATTCCTTTACTGACCACCTTCCCCAGCCTAAGAATTGGTAGCTGGGTATTCGTTATGTGATTGATGATTGATGGGAAGAACTAGTGAGGCCAGCAAAGCAGAATAGTTAGGATACAGTGAGATACCACAAGTCATTCATATTTATCATTTGTCCTGTTACTGACATTTTAGCTGTCTAAGCACTTTTGAGCCAATCCAAGTGACTGGACAACAGATCTTTGCCACCACTGACTTGGCTGAAATGTAGGCTCTAACTTGGCACAGAGACCTGCAACTCACAAATGATCCAGGTTTCAGGCTCCCTCTTTGAACCTTCAGTTGGCAAAGGACTAGCACTTGTCAGCGTGCTCTCCTGCCCAGACTCTGACCAACAGGCACCAAGCCCCAGCCTTAAAAGCAAATCTGAGTGGACTTTGCCCCTAAAGGGATTTGTGGAGACATGGTGGGTGGAGGCAGGAGACGTAGATTGGTCTGAACAGAACACATGCTAGACTAGGGGCTCTGAGAAAATTACCACTATGTTGAGATCAAGTTTTAAATTCTTGTTATAAAGCACAATGCCTTGGCACAGGGGACTATACCTCGTAATTCTTTATTGGATTGAAAGGAACTATGTAATGATGATATTAGCAAATACAAACATGGATTCTGTAGGATTATGAAGCTGGGAAATAATTTTTAAATTCATTGGATTGTACATATGATAGACAAAGAAATAGGTCCACGAACTGTTAATGTGAATAATAAAATAAAAATGCTTCTAGAAGGTAACATAGGAGGATATCTTTATGACCTTGGGAGAGGTCAAGATTTCTTAAACAGCACACACACAAAAGTAATACCCATATAAGTTAAAAGCTTCTGTTTATCCATGTACCATTATGAGAGTGACAAATCAGCCACAGACAGGGAGACAATATTTACAAAACCTATGTCTGACAAAGGTCTATAGTTACAATGTGTAAAGAGCTCTTACATATCAATAAGAAAACACATTTAAAAATTGCCATTTTTAAACAATGGGCAATAGTTGGGGTGCCTGGGTGGTTCGGATGGTTAAGCATCTGCCTTCTGCTTAGGGCCTGGGATCAAGCCCCCTATCGGGCTCCTGACCCAGCAGGGAGTCTGCTTCTCCCTCTGCTTCTCCCCCTACTTGTGCTCTTTGTCTCTCTCACTCAAATGAATAAATAAAATCTTTTAAAAAATAAAATAAATAAATTTAAACAACATTTTTTCAAAGATGTTATTTATTTGTTTGACAGAGAGAGAGAGAGCAAGAGAGCAACTACAAGTAGGGAGAGTGGGAGAGGGAGAAGCAGGCCTCCCAATGAGCAGGGAGCCCAATGCGGGGCTCGATCCCAGGACCCTGGGATCATGACCTGAGCCAAAGGCAGACGCTTAACAACTGAGCTACCCAGGCACCCCTTAAACAACCATCTTACTAAAGAAGACATCTAAATCATCAGTAAGCATGTGAAAAGGTGTTCACAATCATGAGTTGTTAGGAAAATGAAAATTAAAACCATAAAAGGGAGTAAACTGACAATATCAGGGGATACTAATGGATCTTTCTGTACGTTCTTGAATAAACTGGTTCAACAACTTCGGAGAAATTGGGTACTTGCCTGTTAAAGCTGAAAGCATGCATACCCTGATGTTATGGAAATGTTACCCCTAGATACCCAATAGAGGAACATTCATATATTAACCAAAAAACATGAACAAGAAGATTTATAGCAGCCTTCTTTGCCTTGGCTGAAAGCAATCTGGAAGTTTGTGTTCATTGTATACATATATATTTACAATATACGATGAATAAACTTATACTGATCACATATTATACATTTGTCTTCCACTGTAGATAGGGTGCCTGGTTGGCTCAGGTGGTGAAATGTATACCTCTTGATCTCAGAGTTGTGAGTTCGAGCCTACATTGGGTGTAAAGATTATTTAAAATCTTTAAAAAAGAAATTTTTTTTGTTTTCTATTGTATACAGTAAAATACTGTACCGTAATGAAATTTAATTGCCACTACATTGTTGTTGTTTGTGTGTGAGTGTAAGAGGGAGAGAAAGGGTAAGTTTTATTTATACTCTCAAATTCTTACAACTTTTCATAAAGTCCTCATCCCTACCTCAGAGATGGCAGAAACTTTAATAAGAGATCTAGCCCCAGAGACAATACAGTGAATTTAATGTCCCCCCACCCTTTGGGGTAGGGAGGTCACACTACATACTGTCTGGCACTTTGGTACAAAAAGGATTTGTTGGAGTGCCTAGGTGGCTCAGTTGGTTAAGCATCTGCTTTTTCGGCTCAGGTCATGATCCCTGCATCAGGCTCAGTGGGAAGTCTGCTTCTCCCTCTCCCTGCCCCTCCCCCTACTGTGCTCTCTCTCCATCAAATAAATCAATGAAATCTTAAAAAATAAAAGTTGGGGGGGGAGAGTATTTGGTCCCATCTCTTGCTGGTTTAGGATACTAAGAGGCACTTAAAGTTGGTTGCTCAACCTGGGCTCAGGTGGGGGCAGAAGATGACAGAGCGGTGGTCTGGGACAGATGGACCTACCATGCATTTGGGCTCAAGTTCTTGTTGATCCTGGAGGGCGGCTGGGGCGGCTGAGGGCCGCCTGAGTGCTCGGGCTGGGTGGATGTTGCTCTAGTGGTCTTCGTCTGCCCACTCCACCAGCTCGTGGCTCTGTGATCCCAGCTGGATCACCCCCACCCTGGGGTCCACTCAGGGAGTTGCTGGCGTGGTTGCCCTTCTTGCTGACGTGGCTGCTGATGTTCCCCCTGCTGGTGCTGGGGGCAGTCTCAGCAGATGTAGTGGGTCCCATCAAGGCCCTAGAGCAGACCACGTGGGGGCCTCCCAGACCAGGGCTGCCATGGGTCCAGGAGCTCTCGGAGCTGATGAGGGCTGCACAGAAGGGCTTCCTCTGCAGCTCAGGGCTGTGCTGGGCGGCCTGAATCTCTTCCCCTCAGAGCCGTGGATCACATCCCCTGTGAGCCGCTGTTGCACCCCCTTCTGGCTTCACCACAACCAGGGGCCACTCCAAGGTCCCAGAGGACTCTCTGGAGTTGGGGCATGCGAGCAGGCTCCTGGTGTGACCCGGGGACAGCTTGGCACACACCAAGAGGCCGTCCATGTCCCCGGCTCCCTCAGGCGAAGGCTGAGCACGGACTGCTGCTGCTCTGTTGTTGAATCTCATGCTTGTGTTAAACAAAAGAAGCCAGAACCAAAAGAGCACAGACGGTAGGATTGCACGTCTATGCTACAGGAGAACAGGCAAAACTAATCTAGAATCATAAAAGACTCAAGATTGCTTTTCAGGTAGGATTGCCGGGTAAAATACAGCCCACCTGAAGAAATATGAATTTCCGATTGAAGGCAAGTAATTTTTTATTGTAAGTATGTCCCGGGCACTATTTTTATTTGCTAAATCTGGCAACCCTACTTGGAGGGGACAGGAGGATAGCTTCTGTCGTTTTGATAACATCCTATTATCCTAATCCAGATGGTAGTTACACGGGTGAATTCAGCAAGGTGCATGTTTATGATTTGTGTATTTTCCCTATGAATGTTATCCTTCAACGAAAAGTTTTAGAAGTTTTCCTGGAAGGGTCTATGAAAGGAGTCCCGGGTTCAGAACGTAGCCCGTACGTTTTTCCAGTTTTTCCAAGTCTCAGCTTCTTCATCTGTAAAACAGAAATCATTTTAACAAGACCTGTCCTCCTCACTGCTCCTTGTGCAAGAGGAAGTACAAGTGCAGAGCTGAGATACCTCATGCCAGGAACCCCAGCTGGTGAGTGGCTCTGACAGGTTCGCACCCATCATTCTAGGACCCATGATCTCACCCCCTCATCCTTCTGCTTGCCTATTGGAAAGTGCTCCTAAAACTCTCAAAGGCTTGACAAACGTCAGACTTGACTTATAATTCTTTAGGGCAGGAAATTTTAATAAATTCAGAGAGTACAGTTGACCATTGAAAAACAAGGGTCCACTTATTTGTGGATTTTTTTTACAGTACAGGTCTGTAAATATATTTTCTTTTCCTTATAACTTTTTTTTCTTTCTTTTTTTAAAGGTTTATTTATTTAGGGGTGCCTGGATGGCTCAGTCAGGTGAGCATCTGCCTTTGGCTAAGGTCCTGATCTCTGGGTCCTAGAATTGAGCCCCATGTGGGGCTCCCTGCTCAGCAGGGGCCCACTTCTCTTTCTCCCTCTGCTCCCCACTGCTCATGCTCTCTCTCAAATAAATCAATAAAATCTTTTTTTAAAAAATCGTTTTTTAAAAGGAGATTTTATTGATTTGAGAGAGAACAAGAGCACGCACACGTGAGAGCGAGGGGTGGGGTGCAACCTAGAAGGCGAAGGAGAGAAAATCCAAGTAGACTCCCATTTAGCACAGAGGAGGTCTTGGGGCTCAAACTCGCCCCTGAGATCACTACCTGAGCCAAAACCAAGAATCAGACACTTAACCCATTGTACCACCCAGGTGCCCCTCCGCATAGCTTTCTTAATAACATTTTCTTTTTTCTACCTTATTGTAAGAATACAGTATGTAATACATATAACATAAAAAATACGTGTTAATTGACTATGTTATCAGTAAGGCTTCTGGTCAACAGTAGGTCAATAGTAGTTAATTTGGAGGGAATCAACTGTGCATTTTCTATTGTGTTTGGGAGGTCAGTGCTCCTTACCCCTTGCATTGTTCAAGGGTCAACTGTATTTGCAAAAAAATTTTTTAAGATTTTTATTTGAGAGAGAGCATGCACACACGCTCCTGAGTGGGGAGAGGGGCAGAGGGAGAGGGAGAAGGAGAAACAGACTGCCTGCTGAGTGTGGAGCCCAATTAGGGTCTCGATCCTAAGACCCTAAGATCGTGACCTGAGCCCAAGTCAGCTGCTTAAACAAGTGAACCACCCAGGTGCCCCGTATTTGCACAATTTTAAGTATGAACAGGAGAGAAAACCTAAAGCTAGCTTCAGATTCTCAAAGGCATCTCTGACACCCTCCCCTAAGAAATGGAAGAGCTAACAGAGCTCCTGACCTGAAAGAGATGCTCCGGTCCAGAGTAGCCAGTAACAGCCTTGACCCGATTGAACCCCTAAAGTCCTATAACTTCCACTTCTTCCCTTTTGACCTAGCTTCCTCCTTTCTCTCCTCTTTAGTCAGCCCTAGACCAACCACTTCTCCCGGAGGCCACCTCTCAGTGGTCTCCCATCTGAGAACAGAGGCCTGGTGTGGGAGGGTGGTAGGCCTCCCTCACTAGGGAACAGTGTCTTTGCTTAATTAGTGTTTGCAAAGGGTTGTGTGTTATTAAATTACTAGACAAAGGAGATCAGGCTTTGGGGGTTTTTGAAATCTGGGTGGGAGGGATCTGCTCACTGGGTGGGAGGGATTTGCTTGCAGGCAGAGAGAGAGGAGGGTGACTGGGGACACTCTTGCGGTGGGGCTGCCCCCTCCCAATGGACAGCGCCACAAAGGGATTCTAAAGAGTCTTCCCTGTAACTGCCCAGCTTGTCTTTGGGTTGAAAGCCACCATTCCAGATGTGTTCATTTTGAGTGCAGGTACTTTTCCTCTGTGCAATCCAGCTACCTTGAGAGGTGTAACTAGGAGGGATAAAATGACAGTGTAGAGCTAAGACCTCCTGAGCCCTCGCATGGTGCCAGGACGGTGCTGAATCCGGGCATTTGATCTCCATCTGGACATGCGTGTCAAGATTGGAGGCCTCTGCAATCAAGAAAATTTGACATTTTATTTCATTTCATGGAATCCTAATGATAATACTCATAGGTCTCATGTTCGCATTTTATAGATGAGTAAATAGAATGTGGGACGCCTGGGTGGCTCAGTTGGTTAAGCGGCTGCCTTCGGCTCAGGTCATGATCCCGGCATCCTGGGATCAAGTCCCACATCGGGCTCCTTGCTCGGCAGGGAGCCTGCTTCTCCCTCTGCCTCTGCCTGCCACTCTGTCTGCCTGTGCTCTCTCTCTCTCTCTCCCTCTCTCTCTGACAAATAAATAAATTAAAAAAAAAATAAAAAAAAAAGAGTCAAAATGATTTTTAGGTGGGCCCCAGGGCACACACTGAGACAAGGCAGAGCCAAGATTTGAACACTTCCGGTGAGATCAAGATGCCCTCTTGTGTGGGGCATAGGTTTCCACCAGGGAGTGGAAGTGCCACAGATTAGAGAAAGTCCCCAGGCCATTCTGAGCCAGCCCTGGGTCAGCTGGAGGAAGGGGAAGATGGTCAAAGAACTGACTGACTGACTAAAATGATTGAGTTGATCACATTCCCTCCACAGAGGGCACTGGGTGGAGAGCCGTGGTTCACCATTGGGGGGGATTTTGCTCCAAACCCCCCACCCCCAGGGGACACATGTCAATTTCTGCTTTTTTTTTTTCTTTTTTAAAGATTTTATTTATTTGACAGAGAGATAGAGAGCACAAGTAAGCAGCGTGGCAAGCAGAGGGGCTCGATCCCAGGACCTGGGAATCATGACTAGAGCCGAAGGCAGACGCTTAACCAACTGAGCCACCCAGGTGTCTCCGTATGGCAATTTCTAGAGACATTTTATACTGTTACAACCTGGGAGACAGTGCCAATGTCAACTAGTGGGTAGAGACCAGAGATGCTGCTCAGCATCCAACAACATACAGAACAGCTCTGTACAACAAAGAATCGGTCAGTCCGAAACATTGTTGGCACCCGTTGACAAACCCCGGCACAGTTTTGGGGTAGGGAGAGTAAAGAATGGGATACGTTGAGGAGAGAGCTCTGGGCATCCCAGAAGCATAAGTATGTGGGTGGGGGGGGTGGTTGGCCTTGGGGACAAATGTTCTCTACTTCACAGCATACCGGAGGGCTGGATGTGAGTTTTACTTTATTTATTATTTTTTAATTTATTTATTTGTCAGAGAGAGAGGGAGAGAGAGAGATCGAGCACAGGCAGACAGAGTGGCAGGCAGAGGCAGAGGGAGAAGCAGGCTCCCTGCCGAGCAAGGAGCCCGATGTGGGACTCGATCCCAGGACGCTGGGATCATGACCTGAGCCAAAGGCAGCCGCTTAACCAACTCAGCCACCCAGGCGTCCCGTGAGTTTTACTTTAAAGGAAACTATTTATATTTTTGCCAAGGTCCTCTTTATACCCCCAGTGTATCACAGAAAAGTCGTGAGGGTAATTCTGTTGTTTGGTTGACCCAGGAGCCAGTGGCAAAAAAAGACCTGGACTGAGGAATCGGGAAACTTGAATTCCAGTCTGGGCCTGGCTGTGACCAGCCATGGGATGCTCGGTCAGCCTGCATTTCTTGGACCCTCAGCTTTCTTACCTGTAAAATGGGAACAATTCGATTTGCCCTCTCTACTTCACAAAGTGTTGTGAGCAGCAAGTGAGACCATGTATGAGAAAGGGTTTGTAGAAAGATAGCCCCCTTTAAGGAACAGAGGATGCCACCACTGTGAAGCCTAAAGGCAGTCTCTGAGCACCTTTTGGGGGAATGGCATTTATTATTATTATTTTTTAAAATATTTATTTATTTGAGAGAGAGGGAGCACATGCGTGATTGGGGGGAGGGGCAAAGGAGGAAGAGAGAGGGAATCTCAAGCAGACTCCCGGCTGAGCGTGGAGCCTGGTATAGGGCTCCTTCTCAGGACACCGAGATCATGACCTGAACTTAAATCAAGAGTCCGACGCTCAACCTACTGAGCCACTCAGGCATAGCTAGATGGGGCTTATTATTAATTTTCAAATTAAAGGCATGAAATGGAATCTCTTGTCACTAATGTGCTTTGAAATTCAAGTAGGAGAGTAAATCTGACGGAGGTTCAAAGTTATATATTAGATGCAACGTCAACAACAACTACCTCGAAATATCCCCAGTTTGAGTGAGTTGGAGTGTATACCAGAGAGAAGGAGGAGGAAAGTCCAGGCATTTATTGCTGAAAAGAGAAAAAAGCATTATCTTCCTTCCCATGTCCAGTTGTTAAAAGAAAGCCAGATAGTATAAAAAAGCATTAACAATGAAAGTCAAAATTCCATGTCTAGAAAAAAAAGTGCTGTTGACATTTTGGAGCACATCCTTTCAAATATTTTAATGAACTATTTCACTTTTTTAAAAAGAACTCTACAGTACTTACTGTTTTTTAACCAGCAAAAATTAACATAGACAGGACACCTGGGTGGCTTAGTGGGTTAGCCTTTACCTTCGGCTCAGGTCATGATGTCGGGGTCCTGGGATGGAGCCCCACATCAGGCTCTCTGCTCGGTGGGGAGCCTGCTTCCCCCTCTCTCTCTGCCTGCCTCTCTGTCTACTTGTGATCTCTCTGTCAAATAAATTAAAAAAAAAAAATTAACACAGACAGCCAGACGATCACACTGGAAAGATGCTCCTCATACAGAGAGGTAGGCAAGTTTCCCTCGAAGAACCAAAGGCTGAAAGACGTTCATAGCAGATCCTTCCCTAAGAAATGCCCGTAGATAGTCATCACCTTGGCTGTTGGGGGTGCGGGTGGGCTGCAGTGCCTGGCAGTGCGAGGAGGGTCTCCAGGCACACAGAAGCTTCCTGCCCTTGATGAACATTGGCAGGAAGGAGAAGGCCGAGCGGTGCGATCTCTGCTGGTTCTCCCCTGCCCAGGACTTGGGTTGCTCCAGGAGCAGAGTCCGTGGCTGGGTAGGAGCAAGAACTGTTTATGCCTGTGCTGTGCACAGACATGGAGAACCTGGACCATCACTAGAAAGCGTGGGAAAATCAGGGTCTGGGTACACAAGCACATAGAGAAAGACCACATTTCTAAGCAGCGTTTGCTAGGAGGGGCACCTGTGCTTCTTAGGGGGTTTTGAGGTCATTATAACCTCTCACTCTCAGCATCCTGGAACCTTTAAGAAATAACGATTAATGCCTTCCCTCCTGCTCTAGGTATTTACAGTGTGCCCTCGGGCTACCTAGAGAGGAGTTTGCTCTGGATGGCAGTCCGCCGGAAGCCTCGCTCTTGCTGAACCCTGTGCTGCAGGCTGTTGTCTACACTGCAATCCGAACCCGCTCTGGACCCAGAACTCATCATTTATCCTTCTTCCTTTTCCCTGTTCAAATGAAAGTTTCATTAGGAAACGAAAGCCACGAATGTCACTGGAATTTAAAGAAACAACTGGGATTTTTGCGAGGGGGCAACAAAGGGGAGCTGACTCCAGTCTCGTCCCGAGTGATTCGATCAACATACATTTTGGTCCTTCCTCAAGGACAGACGAGGGCTCAAAGCTGCTGTGGATTCCTGGAGGGACCAAGCCTCTCATACACAACTCCGGACCTAGAAGTCTCCTTGGATCCTTCACCTCCTCTATCCCATGATGCTTTTGGCCAGAAGCAGGTGCGTCAACCCACACCTAGATAAGTTACATGGGGAACAATGGTGTTGTCCTTTCCTGAAATTTCACCTGCTCTGTCCCTTGATGTAAACACCTTGTGCTGGTTGACATTGTCTTTGCCTCAGTGTAAAGTGCCCATGTTTTCCTGGAAGGCTCTTGGATATGCATGACATTTCTGAACATAACAGTGGGCTTGGGCCAGCGAGGAGGCTTTGTAAGAAAGGATGGGGTCACTGAAGCTATTTAAAAAAGAGAGAGAGAAAGACAAGAAAACCTCAGGCATTTTAATATGTTAAATACAGACTCAATTATTAATTCTAAAGACTTGTACAAACCAACCTAGTTGAAACTTTTTTCACCTTTTTCTGCCTTTTCCCCCCTTCTCAGAAACATTTAGACCTACCCTATGGCAATGACTATTGGGAAGTCTCTATCCTGTATATCAGGGTAGCACAAATAATTCAGCATAAAGCAGCCCAGTTCCTGTAGCCTGGCATTAGGATAAGTATATCTTAAGAAAGTTCTTATGCAGACTTGGCTTCAGGCAATAAAACGTCATAGATGTGTAACTGTAGCAAGCGAAATTTCTAGGGAGCAAATTAGGCTGAAAACATCTTCTAGAGATGGCTAGAAAGGAATCGTACACCACCCCAAAATAAGGCAAGTTATGCAGTAAATGTTTCATTTATTGGCCTTCTTCCATTACTATTAGGGTTAAAAGACATCTTGTCAATAAGAAAGGTATATTTATGGAGGACTGATGTCTTTCGAAAGGCGGCTCCTGTCACAGATGCCTGTGTGGTAGTGATCCGCTTATGAAGGCAGGTGATGAAACGCTGTACAAATGCATACATCTCCCCATTAACCCTTGGATCATCAGGCATTATTGTCACTTTATTACCCAGACCTGTCATTAGCTGAAGCAAGGTGATCAAGCCAGGCACTTCAGAAAAATGCCAGAACAGAACAGTGTTCCTCAGGGTTTCAAGAAGTGAGGATGTGCCTTTCCATGTCCCTTGACAGAATCATTGGGGAAAAATAAAAGGATGCCTGTGAAGTGGGCCTTTTTTGCCTACCCCTTCCTCCTGCTAAAGCTGAAAACTCTCAGAGGTGTCCAATTTTTAGTGTTCCTATGTGGGCTCAGGGAGTAGCTTTCCTCAAGGTCCAAATAAGGAACCATCACCCACGCAGAACAAAAAGCAAACAGAAAATCTCACAGTGGAAGCAGGACTTCGGCTTCAAAACATTTCCCCATTTTATAGCTTCCTTATGTTTTCAGATTCTTTTTTTGGCTTCCCTCAGTCAGCACAGTCCCTGCATAGATAAGTCCAACACAGTGGGTACCGATCATGCATCTTGGAACCCAGGTCTTAAAGGAAAAATCACACGGAATACATAACACACACACACATACGTGTTCACGTCACTGTTGAGGGTCATCGAGTGGAATCTGGCTGAGCGGTTGGGGAGCTGAGTGTGGCGGTCAACATGTATTTTCCACTTCCGGTGAGTTTTTCCTAAATCCCAAAGCTAAACTTCCAACATGCTTTGTCCTCTTTGCTGGTGTGCTGGTGAACCTCTTAGCATAACTAGGGTGTGGGCTTAAACTATGGAATCATGAGCCCCCTGAGTGTTAAAGGACCCGGGGAAATACCCAGTCCAACCACCTCATCTGTCAGGTGAGACAGTTCTCAGGGGACAAAGGTAACGGTTGGCCTATTTCCGCCATCCCCATCAAGCACATTCCCATTGGTTGGAGGGCACCTACCACTCCGCCATGGCTCCCCCATAGGGAACCAATGCGCGAAGAATGATTTACATCCACTGAAACCTCCTTTCCCACTCCCCAATAGGGATGAACCAGGAAGTATCCCTGGGAAAGGTGACCTGTTCACTTAATTTTCAAGGGAAAATGCAGATGACTCATAGCAACACATGTCCACAGGGATTGAATGGAAGGACAGCTGAAGGGGAGGAGAAAACAGAGGAGTGAAGAAAGCAGAAGGGCAGTGGATGAGAAGAAGCAGGAAGAAAGAGAGGCTGAGGCACAGTCTCCTTAGAGTTTAGGACCTCGGCTGGCCCCAGGAATGGGCACCAAAGAAAGAGGTCAGAGCTTCTCCACTACCCTGCCCCCCTCCCAATCTGCAAAACCCCTTGGCTCAGGCCAAAGTCAGAACTGGTCTGGTTTTCTCCCTGTGTTCTTCTAACCCCTTTACTGGAGCAGCACTCATGGTCTTGTAAACCAGGAGTCATCTAGAGAGAGAAGTTGCCTCTACACCTGGACACAAGCCAACTGTTGTTTAAAATTCCACACTGAATCTATAAAATACATGTCTACATTGCAAGCCAACCTGACTTTTTAAGAAATGTATTATATTCCCCTGCCTTTTGCCAATTGCAATTCCACACCCTCCCCCACCCAGGCATCACCTGAAGCCCTTCCGGATACTTGGGGGTTACTGACCGTCTGAGATCTTGCGGTCTCCCCAAGCCTTTTTTATGGCATGAAGCAATGAAATTAAATGTGGCACATGTGCTATCATGGAATAACTTTTAATTGCTTAATTAAATCAGAGATTTAAAGGAGGAAAGATTCAAGAGTTTCCTCTGAATGAGAAATATGAGGGTATGCCAAAGTGGATAAGGTTACTAATCATTGGAAGAAAGCCATTAGTATTTACATATGCTAAAAATGCAGGCCAGGACATTAAAAACAATAAGTACGTGCTTTAAAATTTCCATTCAGTGTATTTACGAGCTTTTCTTATCCAGGTAGTCCTATAGAGGACATAGAAGACCTCACTATCCAACTTAATTCAGATCAGGGTTAGATTAAAAAAATAAAACCGCACAGGACAAAGAAATTGCCATAAAATTGAGTTACTATGAATGTGTTCCAGTTTAAATAAATAAGCCCTTAAAACAGGCTTTAGGAAGGTCTATGCTGTGCACAGACGGACTCGGGCACACTAGGTATGCAGGTGACAATTAGCAAGTGTGAAAAGCTATGGTCATTCGCTAAATGTGTAAATCTAAAGGCAACCAAGTGAAAAGACCTACGAAAAGGAAACTGTTAAATCCATTTGTACATGGATTTAACAGTGAAGCATTTCATTCTTCATGTTTTTACTTGGTGTCTTGAAATAATCCCCTTTCTGTCTCCACTCTCCCTCTTAGAAACTGTGCCCGCCTTATTTATTTATGAAGTCTGAAGGTTAGTTCTACCTGCTGAGACTAATTAGCCCTGTGCTTTGTATCCTATGCAATCCTGTCTGATTAAATGTACACATTTGTTTTACTTCTTTTCTGGCTCCTTCTCACTCTACTTCTGATTTTCTGATTAATATTAAAGTTGGGAGTTACGGTGATTCTCCTCCGTAGCCCCCCCCACCCCCATTTTATTTTGCCTGCATCTTTACTCTTTAGTGTGCTAATGTGGTTGTGAATTTTTCCCAGTGCAGGGGAATTCACTGGCCTTGTCAATCTTGGTATCATTATTTTTAGTAGACTTCTTTCTGAGACCTTAGCCTATAAAACAGTTTTGCTGAAACCCAAACTCTCTAAATATTACATGGCAAATTTGCTTTCTTTTAGAAACCTTAGGTGCTGATGGGCCAGTTGGAATGGATGTGAGTTTTTTTTAGGAATTGGTGGGATAATTTAGTACATCATGGACTGCAGACCAACACTGTTCCTAAGAGATAATTTGCTAATTCCTATTGATTTCTTTTTTTCTTGCCCCCCCCCCCCTTCATGTTGTAGTTTCCGGTCCACTTCTCATCCGATATTTGCAAGAAAATGAGTGCTCCTGCTCCAACATCCAGGAAGACTATGTTTTGGGAGAGTCAGACCTTTTCCTCTTTAACATAATTCTGTTCCCCATTTTGTAGCAAATCTGCTCCCCAGGCGAGTGCCTAAAAACAACAATACCTGCCTCAAACCCCAGGTTTTCCACCTCCTCCCAGAGCTCTTTCAGCATCAGCAGTGGTTAGCAATTTCCTGCCAGAGCCATCTACATCTTGATTATTTGGCCGGTCTTTTGGGGATTTCATTTCACACCCCCTTGGAGAAAGACTCCAGCACCACTGATCCCAGGGGTTG
>PISX010034058.1:0-14505 GCA_004024625.1 Mellivora capensis
AGGGAGTTGAGGGAAATTGGGGGTGAGATGAACCATGAGAGACTATGGACTCTGAAAAACAACCTGAGGGTTTTGAAGGGGCGGGGGGTGGGAGGTTGGGGGAGCCAGGTGGTGGGTATTGTGGAGGGCACGCATTGCATGGAGCACTGGGTGTGGTGTAAAACTATGAACTCTGTTACGCTGAAAAGAAATAAAAAAACAAACAAACAAACAAAAAAAAAGTCCTGATTTTGTGCTCTGTTGCTCCGCCTCTTGCCGGGAGCCAGCCCCTCCCCTCACGGTCTATCTTCCTGTCGCATTGGATTCACTTTTCTGCCGGCTCTACCTTTCAGAAAGTGATCAATTTTCTGTTTCTCGAATTGTTGCTCTTCTTCTCTTTGATCTCCTATTGGATTTGTAGGTGTTCGCAATGGTTTGATAAGCTATCTAGCTGATCTCCTGCTACCTGATGTAGTCTCAGCCTGCTACTTCTCCACCATCTTGACTCCTCCCCCGATCACGTATTATTTTTTAAGATGGTCATTTAATCGATGGTCCAATCTGGGACACTTTTGAGGATGAATGAGGGATCTCTAGAAAAATGTTACCAAGTCCAAAGACAAAACTGGACTGTTTTGGACAAATATAATAGGAGTTATTGGTTGAACTATTCCCCAAAATTCATAAATTGAAGTCCTAATCTCTAGTACCTCAAAATGTGAACCTCACTGCAGATGTAATTAATTAGGATGAGGCCATACTGAAATAGGGGGGGCCCTAACCAGTATAACTGATTTTTTATGAAAAGGAGATTTGGACACATACACACAAGAAGAAGGGCATGTGAACATGGAAGCAGAAATTGGGGTGATATGTCTACAAGCCAAGGAATGCCAGTGATTACCAGGAAATCACAAGAATTTAGTGGAGAGTCATTGAATGGAAACTCCCTCAGAGTCTCAGAAGGAACTAAGGTTGCCATCACTTTGATCTAGGACTTCTTATCTGCCAAACGATGAGGCCCTAAATTTCTGTTTTAGCTACCTACTTTGTGGTACTTTGTAGTACTTTGTAATGGTAGCCTGAGAAAACTAATTTGAATGTCATTGTAGTTACCTTATGCTTGAAAAAGGAGAACAATTCCGGAGCAGGCAGAGAAAATGCAGTTTTACTGAATAAAAAGAGTTCATGCACTCAGCTAGTATGGTGCAAAATTGTATTATCACTCAAAAATATTTGCTTCTTCTCCATGTTTGGACCCTCCCTAGAAAGTCTTGACCTGGTGATATCAGGCTTGAACAGGTGAATTGCTTCAGCCAGTGAAACGTAAGTGGAAGTCATATGTGCCACTTAAACGTAAGAGCCCTGACTCTGCCATCTTTGCCCCTTGCCTAGTGAGACCGGCATACCCGAGAGAAGAGGGTCTTCTTTAGCCTGGACCCTGAAATGAAGAAGACCTCGAACAAAGTTGAAACTGACCTGTGATATACCTGTAATATGAGATAGAAATAGGTCTGAGCTAATGAGATTCTAAGATGATGAGATCATTTGTTACCCCCACAAAATTTAGCCCCAGCTGACTGATAAAACATTGGCTGAGCAGCTATCAGGTTATGTGCTGGGGATGGAGTAATGAATTATACACACATCCTGGATCCAGGAGCTAATATTAAAGTGTGTATCCTTTGCCTTTAAAATATGAAAATTTTTGGCCCCAGGTGTGTTCTACTTTTTTTTGTAACACCTGCAAGTAAATGTTAAGCTATGTTATTTCAATTGGTTTTTCTAGAGGAAAAAAATCTTTAAGTGCTCTCATATTCAAAGTGGTTCTTGGAATCTTGAACTACATGTACAGATATAAAGTTTGCCAATTAAAATTTTATGGTTTAGAGAAAGAAATGCCTGTGAAAAATAAACCGAAGTTAATTATTCAGTTATTTAATTCTCATTTGGAAAATGAGATATTCAGACACTATTAAAAGTTATATTAAGGGCTAAAAACCACTTCTGTGGAAACAGTCAAATTTATTTCCTTTACTCTTAAAGAACATTAATTTCAAATAGCGAGCTTTGAAAGCAACCAAATAAGTTGTCAAAGGCAAATAATCCCTCCCTGAGGAATGTTTGAAGGCAACAGATTACATAAGTAGGAGACAAATCTAAAGTGCTGGTCTGGGTGAAGACAGAAGGGTCACGTTCTAAAGTGAGCATTCTAAAGCAAAAATTGCATGATGTCAAAATTATCCTTGAAAGTCCCTTACATGGTACTTAAATTCCCCAGACCTGAGCCTTTAGAAGTTCAAAAGCCAAGAATTAATGTCTTCTGTTTCTCCCGGGCAGTGAAAGCCAAAGTCTAATTTGAAAGGGGCAAAAGACAATGGGGAAAACAAAGGGTCTTCTTCTTTCTTGGTTTGTTTCTTGGTCTTCTGTTCTTTCTCTAAGTGACTCTCACTCAAGCCCCTTTCTCCTGCTCATCACCATCAATAGTTGCACATAGGGTCAAATGAATTTACATGGGCACATTAAGCAACACATGTTTAGTGCAGTTTAACAATGTAAAAGGATGGGGCCCCCTGGGTGGCTCAGTAGGTTAAGCGTCTGCCTTCTGCTCAGGTCATGATCCCAGAGTCCCAGGATCGAGAGCCCTGCATTGGGCTCCCTGCTCAGTGGGGAGCCTGCTTCTCCCTCTCCCTCTGTCCCTTAGCTCATGCTGTCTCTCTATATCAAATAAATAAATAAAATCTTAAATAAATATGTAAAAGGAAATGCACTGGGGGGGGGAGATCTATCATATTTACCTTATCTTGGGCTAGATAGATGCTGAGGAGAGAAAAGAAAAAGCAAAACAAAACAAGACAAAAAGGAGACCTCAGAAGAGCAGGGAAGACTGAAATCCAAACAGAGAATATGAAAGCGGTGGCCCAGGCTAGGCGAGAATGGAATTGCACCAAAGTTAAACCGGCAGGGGAGACTTTATTTCAGACTACTGCACCGGAGGAGACAGAAGGAACTTAACCCCACTTAAACAAAGGGCAGGAGGGTTTGGAAACAGCAGGATGAGCTCAAGGAAAAGTACTGGAGGACATTGAGGGGCAGTGTGGTTCATGTACTGGGGCCTGGGAGACAGGGGCACCATCCCCTTCAGTGATCACGTCAGAGGAACGGTTGGGTTGACAGGTCCTTGAGAAGGACATTCCGAGGTGGTGAAACTGGCAGAAACTGGGAGAAGATTTACATTTTAAAGGGAGAATTAAAATTGCAAATTTTCTTAAATCAATTCTTTAAGGAAAGGGGATAAGGGGCCTATCGTTAGGAAGAAACCTGTCTAAAACGTTTTTTTGTGAAGCAGAAAGGGAACATGAAGACCATCGTTGTTAGAGGTGATCGCAAGATACTATCAACCAAAGTTCTCAAACCTTGACTACATTTTAGGATCATCTGAGCTTTAAAAGAAATCTCTGTGTCCAAGACAGAATGTCCTTGCTACACCCCAATACCCATGACATGCGCATCTCTGGGGAGGACTCGGGCATCCAAATGACTTCAGCTCCCCAGGGGAGTCAGTGCGCAGCCCAACGTGGAGATCAGAGGCTGCAGGTGTGAAGAGCTCTGATGTGAGTGTGAAGACAGGGTGGGAATTACCCAGGGGAGAAAACATTCCAGACGAAGAGAACTCCTGTAGCAAAGGTTCTTCTGTATGAAGGAGGTGGTTTTATTTTGTGCTTTGAACATAGTGTTGGTATAAATTAAACAATAGCTGAGCTCCTTGAGTTGAAGCAATACACGGTCATAATATATCGGCTCACTTGGACATGTCAACACCTTTTCTTCCATCTTTGTTAAGGGCCACTGATTCTTTAAAAGCACGAGTATTAACAGATTCTATCAGGTGATGATTCATTCCAGAGTTCTAACATACACCCCTAACCAATATAACAAAAGCGTCTTCGTTTCAAGGACCTCATGCTAGTATTGGGCCGCATACGTGGTGATCTAAAATCCACACTGATGGGGCGCCTGGGTGGCTCAGTGGGTTAAAGCCTCTGCCTTCAGCTCAGGTCATGATCCCAGGGTCCTGGGATCGAGCCCTGTGTCAGGCTCTCTGCTCAATGGGGAGCCTGCTTCCTCCTCTCTCTCTCTGCCTACTCATGACCTCTGTCTGTCAAATAAATAAATAAAATCTTAAAAAAACAACATGTAATTTAAAATCCACACTGATCTAAAAAAGGGACTTGCCCAAGGAGGGTACGAAGCATTTCCTTTAGGGGGATGGTTGCCCATGTGTCCAAGCTGAGGAAGGCTGCACTTTCAAGTTGAAGAAAGTTGATTTTGTTGTGGTTGTTGCACAAAGGTTGATGTTTTCAAAGACTTCAGATAAAAGACACCACAAGCAGCTAACAAGCTCCTAATAGGACTAGATCAAGTTTTGACTCACCTGCTTCCAGGACTTGGCTGTGGCGTCTTGGTGACAGGAAACCAGGATTTGACAGCGTTCATTTCTGTTACCTCCTTCCATAAATCCTATGCTACTTTATTCCTTTTTCATTCAGCACAGATGTTTTTATGGCCACCATATATTTATACTAATTCAGAGGCTTGCCATCAAATAGATAGGCGCGTCTCTGATCCAGAAGGCAGCAGAACCCCTCATTCAGATGCTGCAGACAACAATAAGGCATGCGTTTTTTCCCCATGGTGCTCTTCAAAGGAGCAATTTTCTAAAATTCAAACAAGGGTGTCTCAGTTAATAAGACGGTGTTTTCCTTGTCTTTTTCTTCTCATCTGCCCAGCTCAAGGGCAGTGGATGCCAGCACTCCCGTGACGTCAGGCTGCTGGGCCTCCTTCAGAATGCTCCCCTCCATCTGCTTTCTTATTATCCCATCCGGATTCCAGAGATAGTCATGGAATTGACTCTTTAGATTAATTTGAGACTTTTTTTTATTGCTTTTTAATGGTTTATAGGGACACAGTCCATCTCATTAACAGTATTGTGATTCAGATCCGCTATTGAGATGATTCCAGATAACAGACGAGCGCCATCAGCTGGGTGGTCTCCGGAGATGACCTCCAGTCACATAACGCACTGTTTGTGGACTCATCTGGTGGGATGTGAGCTGCTGTGATATGAAGGATGCTGCACTTTGGTCTCCCCATTCTGGATGAGTCAGAGAGATTTTGGAAACATATTCAGGCCAACCCAATTTACATTATAGTTACATTTTAATTGCATTTTAAAGTCTAAAGGCAGTTGATTGTGAAAACTATGTCAGATCATTTTTAAGGTAATGAGACTTTTCTTTTTATGGAAATGTAAAAGGACCCCTCAGGATAACGCCACATTACCTAAGCAGTGAAAGAGAAACCTGGTCTCTGTGCCCCTCAGATTCTTCCTGCAAAAGTCCCCAGAACCCCCACCCAACACGCACAGGGGACTCCTTCCACCTGTCATGCACCTTTGACATTTTCATTCTTCCATTGAATCAAAGAGTCCTAGAGTGAGTTTCTCTGTTCCAGACACGGAACTAGATGAGTTGTGGGAATATGATGGGGAAAACAGAGGTCCTTTCCTTATCCTGGGAGGTCCTGGTATCTTGGGGAAACCAACAGGAAGAGGTAATCCCAAGCCTCCACTGATTTCATCCTACTTGGAATAAATATTTCTCTTTCCTGTTAGACTTTGCTTTCAGCTTCTTTACCGGGGTATTTGGATGCTTCCCCCACTACTAGTCAGAGAGTTTCTTCTCATCCTGCTCTGCTGGATGTCTTTTTCGCCAAATGCTGGACTTGTTCAGGGTTTCTTCTCTGCTGCCTTCTGTCTCTACTTTGCTCATGCCTCCTGGATCACGCCATTTATTTACAGAGCCTTTGTTCCTACACACACAACCGTAATTCACGAGTCTGAAGTCCATCTCTCCCCTCTCACTTGAGTTCTGAGTCTGTTTAACTCTCAATCCCCAGAGAGCCAGAGACCTTGAACTTAACTTATTTCAATTTGATCCTTCCTCTTCCCTTCTGTGTCTTGTAGTTCATGTTTTCTCTGCTTTGGTAAAATCTCCGATTTGCCTAAAGTATAGGACTGAAAATAATCTGGTTTTTAAAAATACCCTGGAAAAAAATAGACCATTCATCAGTTTGCTGATTCTATATCTCTAAACAACACTGTGAATTTCTGTGACTCTAGTTGAGTTAAATTTATTCCTAGCTTTTTTAAAATAAAGCCACTGAAAGACTTAGGAGACTATTACAAAGGCTGCTTTCTGGTGAAGTTGCTGAATCAACAGCTTTATTTTAGTCAAATCACATTTACATATTTCAAAAATACTTTCTGGACAATTAATGAATGTCATGGGGTCAGGACTGTGGGGTTTATGATTTTTAATGATGAGCTAAGTTCTGCGGGACAGAGATCATCAGGTTGATTGGAGAATCAAACTGGTCAAAAGTAGGCACTGATATCTAAGTCTGAATCTCTCCCGGGAATTTTTGAGCAGGTGTTAAAAATAAGACATGTAAAAAAGAACCTTTGGAAAATAAGAAACCTGGACTTTTCAAATGTTGGAACATGGTGGTCCCTAAAAGAGATATAACTTTAACTTCTCACTCGAATATCCAGGACATTGATTTAACCAACTCAGTAACAACATCATCCTTCAGGCATGTGGAATTGTATCAAGTTAAACTGGACAGGTTTTAAGGTTCTTACAAAAAGCACGTTAGCCCATGATCTTAGATATGTCGTGATTTAAATTATGAATTCTGTAAGGAGGCCATATTAAAAAAAAAATGTTTGATTAATGTGATTTTCAAGCAGGTAGCAATTAGGATTATGGTTGTCATAGGGACAGGTCCACAACAATGGAAGTGACGCATGGTAGCTTTGCTTTATCAGAATGGTGATTCTTCACTTTTGTGAATGTCAGCAAATGAATTTGACCCACCACATGTGGACTTAGATCAAAGGCCACATTTAGCATATGGTCAATGTGGCACTTCTGTGGCCTTTCAAAAGGCCAGGTCCCCAGTGATAACCACCACGATAATCCTGTAAACCTATCCAGCTGCCTTCAGTGATGTGACTTATGATTGGAAAGGGGAAAAAAAAGAGGGGTGATATTTTATAAATATCCATTTTCAAAAAAATCTCTGATCTGTTGGCATTAACTGATGAGCTCAGAGATGCTTGGAAACCTCCCAGCCTGCACAACTGTAACCATGGCAACCGGCATTTTAAAGGCTGTTGAAGATGTTTTTAAACATGAGGTGAGAAAAACAGTTTCTACACAAATGTTTGCCTGGGACTTCGTGTCTAATTCCCCCAGTACACTTGTTTTTCCTTTACTGGGACTTGATGCGATGCTAGAAGCTTCCTGTTGGAGGAAAACCACCCAGGGCAGTCACAAATCTTGAGACCACTGCATTGCTACATGAGTGAGACTTGCCTGTGCACTAAGACTCGGTGTGGGCATGCCTAGCCTTCCTATACATTATGCATGAAGAAGATTGGCAACTCTTTCTGAAAGCTTTTTAATTTTTGATGCTATTTGTTTCATGTGATTTTTAAAAGCTAGATTGGACTACCACGTATTTTAGAACAAATTAGGAAAGACCTCAGATTTCCAGAACAATGTGTTCATACCTCCATAAAGTGCTGGATTTGAGTAGAAGATAGAGAACAACAATTGTGCAGTGTTTAGTATCTGAACATTGAATTTTGACACTGAAAAAATCATCAAATGAATAATAACATTTTCTCAATAGTCAGATTTTATTATAGTTTTTAAACAATTATGATTCTTATTTGAACAGGGTATAGAGTGGGAGCATTTTAAGGAAGCAGATTATAATCAAAGATTCCTATCAACTGTTTGGAGTTAGAATCAGATTTAGTCCAAACAAACAGACACTAAATAGACATTATGGGTTTTTTATTCTGTCTGCTGCTTGCTCACACCTCGTGTCTTGGCAAACCACCAACTTTTCTCTCCCTACCTTGACTCTGCATGGGTTTGCATATTTATAGAGTTAAAAGGGTTGCCCACCATGGTTCTGTTTCTTATCCACACTCTTTATTTCTTACCCATCCATCTCTGTCACTCTCACAATATAGCTCTCCCCAACTAATTACATTAATCAATAACAAATACCAACTCTAAAAATCTTATCAACATGGGAGTTTCACAAGCCTGAGACACTCTGTCAAATAATTCATCATGGTTGTTTGAGGACATCACAACTCAAAGTCAGGTAGCAATTGAACCAGAGAACAAATAGATCACTATTAATATGACTTTCTTCTATACTTAGGAATTCATGTTTTTCTACAAACATTGTTTCTGTAAACATTGCCTTCTATCAATACAACTTTCTCTTTCTAATTTCCTGGCTCTAACTTAAAAGTAAGTAAAGCCAGCTAGCCCTTTTGCTCAGGGATAAGGTCTGTTGTACCAGGAATTAAAGGAAAATAGAACCAACACTGTTTAAATATGAACTACAACTCAGATATGACATTACACACAATCCTGGTACTTCCTTACCCGTCATGTAAGCCAAAGCCTACACTCCATGTTACAGACAATAAAACACACACACAGTGTTCCATCTGTTACATACATGAGTTCCAGGTGTTATTTTCATTGCCATCTTCATTGTCCCCATCGTCTGTATCATTTCCACCATCTGCGTCATCACCACATCTGCATCATCCCCATCATCAGCATCATCCCCACCATCTGATTCATCCCCATAATTAGCATCATGATACTCATCATCAGGATCATCCCCATCATCAGTACCATCCCCATCAACAGCCTCATCCCCATCAACTGAATCATCCCCACCATCTGAATCATCCCCACCATCAGCATCATCCCCGTCAACAACATCATCCCCACCATCAGCATCATCCCCACCATCAGCCTCATCCCCACCATCAGCATCATCCCCATCATCAGCATCATCCCCACCATCAGCATCATCCCCACCATCTGCATCATCCCCACCATCTGCATCATCCCCACCATCAGCATCATCCCCACCATCAGCATCATCCCCACCATCAGCATCATCCCCACCATCAGCATCATCCCCACCATCAGCATCATCCCCACCATCTGCATCATCCCCACCATCTGCATCATCCCCACCTTCAGCATCATCCCCATGATCTGCATCATCCCTGCAATTAGCATCATGATCCCCGTCATCTGCATTATCTGTATCATCACCATCACATTGCCTTTTTTTTTTTAACATGGCATCAGTGAATCCTTCCAACAAATGCTAGGCCATTTTATTGTATACATTTTACAGATGAATGAACTGAAGTTCAGGACCATTCAGTGGTTTGCTCAAGAATACACAACAAGTAAATAATAGAGTTAGCAACTGAATCTTTTTTTTTGTAGTGCTAAGCCTCAGCATCAGAATTTGGACAAGGTATGATATTGAAGGGATACCCTGTATTAGAGTCAGAGCTGGTGTCCATGGGGAAATCAGGGCAGGAAGTGTTCATTTGCATGGTTCTCACACTTCACATTGCCTAAAAGTCAGTAGGTGAGTTTGTAAAAATAAATACCGCAGAATCTAACACCTTCATGCCCCCACACACACAGATTCTGATTCAGTAGGTCTGAGATGAGTCAGAAATCTACATTTTTGACAAATTCCTTAGGTGATTCCTAGGAAGGTGGTCTATGGACCACACTTGGAGAAATGATTATATAGAGGAACTGGGGACCTTTGAGAGACCTGATTTCCTAACTTGTAGAGCTATATGGGATGGCTTCAGGGTCCACCACACTCACCTGTATAGGGAAACCTCTGCTTTCCTTAACATCCATTCCCAGATTTGGTGCAGAGTCCAGCTCCTTTCTGGGACACCCATCTTATTACCCATCATTGATCAATACTTATACCTCACTCAGTTAACATACAACAAAAATAACAAACATTGCTAATTATTAACCACCTGTTGAGTGCAAGACTCTAAGCTAGATGCTCATCACCTTGTTATGTTGTCCTTGTCTTCATCACTGTTGTAGGGCACTGGTGCTTACCCATAGCCAAACCTTGTCTTCTTCCCCCATACATACATGGAAACACTCTATTTTCCAGTCCCTTTGCAGTCTGTTGGAGCCATTGGGCAAGTGCTGGCCTAAGCATGCTGTTCCATTCTCTCTTTCCCTGCTATGGTAGCCATCAACATGTTTTAGATGGTGCCAGCTACCAGCTGGAGGAATCTTCTTCAGTCTGGGTCCTTGAGCTGTTTCACAGCATAAAACACCCACCAATCCCACCACATTCAAGACATAAGCAGTAAATAAACAAACCTTTGTGTTTTAAGCCTCTGAGATTTCATTGTATTTTATTCTATTTTTATTTGTGCAGCAAAACCTAGCCTATCCTAACCAATAAAAATATCATTGTGTCAATAATCACCTTTATTAACTATAATGATAAATGTTTACTATGTGCTGAATACTATACCAAACACTTGGGAAGCATTATCTAATTTAATAATTACCCAAACACTGTAAGTAAGACAGCTATTAAGTCCATTTTATAAAGTCAGACAACCAGTAACTGATGAGACAGAAATCAAAACATAAACAATGTGATTCCAGAGTCCCCATGTTTAACCAAAACACAATAAAATGTACTGTACTATCTGCCTGCTGGGGTTGATGCTCTAGATATTTGTCACATCTAGTCCTCTGCCAACCCAAAAAGTGGGCATTACTGTCTTAATTTTCCAGTGCAAATACTGAAGATTGGAGAGATGAAATATCTCTTCCAAGACCACACATATGGTGGAACCAGGTCACAAACCGCAGTCTTTCTTACTCTTAAATGAAGTGTCACTTCAAAACCAGAGTGTGGATTTTGATTTCTCTAACATTGTGTGAGGAATATCTAGGAGTCCCAGGCCATATATACTAGGGTACTTAAGACGGCCCAAGATTTCAGGAATCTGAATCAGAGTTTTCAAGTTAAAACTATGGCCCTACCATGCACTGTTGTGTGACTTTGGGTCCATTATGTAGACTCTCTCTGCAAAGCAGGTTGAATGAGATAATTCTGGGTGAGTCTAGCACCAACTAGAAACAAAGGAGTATTGTGATGTAGAGATTCACAGACAGTTCCCAGCCCCTGGAGCCCCACTGAGATGACTTCCCTTTCACAGGTCTCCTATGGACCAGTCCATGGTGACTCCCAAAGGGCCAGGTAAACTGGCTGGTGGGATTCAAGGATCTGGGAAAGAACAGATTAGGAGCATCAGGGGCTCTAGTCCTACAGTTCTTGGTAGTCATAACGTGTGGCTCAGTACAGGTGGCAGAACCCAGTGGGGCTGTTACATTGAACTGTTAATCCTGTTACATTAATCCTGTTACATTGAGCTCAAGAAGCAGAGGTTTTTCTTTGACTTTTATGTTTGCAGGATGAACTAGGTCCCTCTTCTTGTGGTTCCTACAAGTAGCTCTACCTACATGTAGGCAGAGTAGTATCTGGGGTCTGAGTCTAGCTGAGGTGAGCAAGACGGCTTGCTGGTGGAGGTTTAACATAACACCTGCTACCAGTAATAGAGACTACCAATAGCCCATACTATTTATTAAATGCCTTCAGTGTACTGAGCACAACACACTACACACTACATTCAATTTTCTTATGCAGTGAGCGTTATTATTTCCATCTTACAGATGAGAAGACTAAGGCTCAGAAAGCTTAAGTTGTTTTTTTTCAAAGATTTTATCTATTATCTGACAGAGATCACAAGTAGGCAGAGAGGCAGGCAGAGAGAGGGGGGGAAGCAGGCTCCCCGCCGAGCAGAGAGCCCGATGCGGGGCTCGATCCCAGGACCCTGGGACCATGACCTGAGCCGAAGGCAGAGGCTTTAACCCACTGAGCCACCCAGGCGCCCCAGAAAGCTTAAGTTGTTGGCCACAGGTCAAAGTGTGATGGATCTGGCAACTGAACCCAAACAGTGACTCCAAAACCTTACACTTGGCTGGCACACCCTGTGGTCCAGGCACTGAGCTGTTAGCGGATCCCAGACTCATCCCTGGTGGAGAGTGCCCTTGGGTGTTGACTAAGAGCTGGAGAAGAGGGGAGAGAATGGCTTAAGAACAGAGATTGAAGGAGTTTGGGAATCACCAGAGGAAGGAAAAGGATGGGAGGCTCAAGGAAAATGCCAAGTCTAGCAATTCACCATGAATAATTGGTGGGGTCTTCTTAGTTTCCACTGGAGATCCAGAACATACCCTAAAATGGATCCCCCAAGACTCTGTTGGCAAACAGTGAGGAAATGCCACCAGCACCCCTGCCAGTTTTAAAGATCAAAATTCACAGTAAATGATGGATATTCTAAGACTCATTGTAGTGTGGGGACTAGTGTGTGTTTAACTGTTCTTTTCTAATTTTATTTTGATCGCAGTGCCCTTCTTGTTTTGCAAAACCTATCATCCTCTGCTAGAGGAAACTTTGGACAGCCATCAGCGAAGGCATTTGAGGGAGGAGTATTTGAAAGCTGCAGAACAGGGAGCCGAGGTCTGGGGAAAGGAAGCTTGTCCCGAACGGTCCAGGGTGCACAGGTGGGAGAGCATTCAGGAGGTTAATGAAGGCACGGGTTAGGAATGGTGAACCCCCAAATCGGTGATTACAGCAGAGAAGAGTGAGGAAGTGAGCTTCAATGACATGGGCATAAATTGAAGGAAAGATGGAGGCAGAGCTAGTTTGCAAGATGTCTTAGAAATAAACATTAGGCACCTCTGTGACCTCAAAATAGACATCACACTACATCTGTATCTTTGGGGTGAATACCCAGTAATGCAATTGCAGGGTCATAGGGTAGCTCTATTTTTAATTTTTTGAGGAATCTCCACACTGTTTTCCAAAGTGGCTGCACCAACTTGCATTCCCACCAACAGTGTAAGAGGGTTCCCCATTCTCCACATCCTCTCCAACACATGTTGTTTACTGTCTTGTTAATTTTGGCCATTTTAACTAGTGTAAGGTGCACAAAAATGGATCTTGGGGCACTGAAAAAAATAAATAGAATTAAGGCATTAAAAAAATTAGGCATTACAGAGCCAGCATTCAGGAGAGAAGTCAGATGTAGAAATGGGGACTTTAGGTCACTACCCGCTCCTTCTCCTGGAGGGATTGTGGAAAGCACTAACAGTGCAGAGGACTTTGGAGAGAACCTTCAGCAGGGTCTCTCTGCAGCAGTCGGGAGGCAGGAGGGGAGCCTGTAAGAAGCAGTGATCAGAGAGTTGGGAGGTCTGCATTAGACTCCAAGCTTTGAGAGCAGTTAGCTCAAAGGATCATTTTTCAAGGTGGAAAAAAAAAAAAAAAGGAAATCATGGGGAAAATGAAGAATGTGCAGTGTGAGGAAAGATCTAGTCTTCCCCAGTCAGAGAGCATCTGGCCACTAGCGGTGGGCAGCAGGGCTGACAGCTGGTGGTCGGGACCAGATCTTCAGCTGTATTTTTGGCCAGAAAGGCTGTCCAGCAAACCGGTCCAGCAAAGGCTGATCCCTGGCATTAAGAGAGTGAATTCTTGATTCTGTTAAGGAATAAGCAGATGCTGCCGGGGGAGAATGAGGAGCGAAATAGCAGACCTGACTATTTCATGTAAATTGCAGAGGCTAAGGCAGTGTTTGACCAGGAGGGAGCAGGAGGAAGAAGGGTCTCAGGCAGGAGAACTTGTCAGCCTTGACTGGATGAGTAGCCGCTAAGATGAGAGAGGAGTAGAACAAGCACATCTCCCAGAGTCATCCAAGTCAGCCGGTAATTAACCTCTTGATCCCTCCCACCCCTCCTTCCAAGATCAGATATTTATTATCTCAGAAACATTTAAGCCTCAAGAAACAGTGAGGAACACAAGCTTTCCAGCCGGCTTCCGCTGCCCTGCCATTTGATTAATTTATGTGGTCGGGCCAGCTGTGCAGAGAGATCTAGGCTAGGCGGTGCTCTCACCCGACTTCATTTCCATACTTAATGTATTCAGGCACGGTGATGATAGAGCCTCTTCTGTTTATACCCAACTTCGTGCCTTTTGAAAGTTCACATTTAACTTTGCATTGATAAAATACCATTTTCCAATTTAGATTTTTTTAAAAAATGCTCATTGGGCATCAAGTATCTTTTGCAGAATGAGAAGTTGTTAGCCTTACTATGAAGCAAGACCAAACACATATTACTGCCATTCATGCAACATGTTCACAGGGTTGCAAATCTTCCAAATGTTTGGGGGTGGGGGGGAGAGAGAGATCCTCTTGATTGGGAAAAAAAAAAAGTTGCCTCTTGCTCCCTATAATTAGCTCCTTAAGCTTTTATGAATGAAGCAATTGGACCCTTCTATTTGAGAACGCCTCTCTTTGGTGCATTTTTATTTTGAGAAATGGGAATCAACATGGAAATGCATGCAGTATGTACAGAGGCATGGCAGATCTCTCCTCGTGTTTTCATAAACCCACTAAGCTTTAGGAAGATTTTAACTTGGTTAATTGGGAAACGTATCTACCATGAT
>PISX010034059.1:0-14395 GCA_004024625.1 Mellivora capensis
TATCAACCTTTTGTCTGTACTGTCATTTGCAAATATCTTCTCCCATTCCGTGGGTTGCCTCTTTGTTTTGTTGACTGTCTCCTTTGTTGTGCAGAAGCTTTTGATCTTGATGAAGTCCCAAAAGTTCATTTTTGCTTTTGTTTCCTTTGCCTTTGGAGACATATCTTGAAAGAAGTTGCTGTGGCTGATATCAAAGAGGGTACTGCCTATGTTCTCCTCTAGGATTCTGATGGATTATTGTCTCACGTTGTGACCCAAATATTCTTAAGCAGGATGGTATTTAGCTTCCAAGCGTTTGAATTTCTTCCAAATTTTTTCTTGTGATTGAGCTCCAGTTTCAAAACATTATGGTCTGGGAATATTCAGGGAATAATCTCAGTCTTTTGGTATTAGTTGAGGCCTGATTTGTGACCCAGTATGTGGTCTGTTCTGGAGAGTGTTCCATGTGCACTGGAGAAGAATGAGTTTTCTGTTGTTTTAGGGTGGAATGTTGTAAACAGAAAGAAAACTTCCAAACTCATTCTATGAGGCCAGCATTACCTTGATCCCAAAACCCAGCAAAGACCCCATCAAAAAGAATTACAGACCATATCCCTGATGAATATGGATCTCAAAATTCTCAACAAGATCCTAACTAATACATTCCAACAATACATAAAAGGATTATCCATCATGACCAGGTGGAATTTATTCCTAGGATGCAAGGGTGGTTTAACAGTCACGGATCAATCAATGTGATAGAACACATAAATAAGAGACAAGAATCACATGGCCCTCTCAATTGATGCAGAAAAAGCATTTGACAAAATACAGCATCCTTTCCTGATTAAAACTTTTCAGATTGTAGAAATAGAGGGAATATTCCTCAATTTCATAAAAACCATCTATGAAAAGCCTACAGCAAATATCATTTTCAATGGGGAAAAGCTGAGAGCATTTCCCTTAGGATCAAGATGACGAGGGGCACCTGGGTGGCTCAGTGGGTTAAAGCCTCTGCCTTCAGCTCAGGTCATGATGTCAGGGTCATGGGATCGAGCCCCCCATCGGGCTCTCTGCTCAGCAGGGGACCTGCTTCCTCCTCTCTCTCTCTCTGCCTGCCTCTCTACCTACTTGTGATGTCTGTCTGTCAAATAAATAATCTTAAAAAAAAAAAAAAGATCAGGATGACGACAAGGATGCCCACTCTTGCCACTATTGTTCAAAATAGTACTAGAAATCCTAGCAACAGCAATCAGACAACAAAAATAAATAAAAGGTATTCAAATTGGCAAAGAAGTCAAACTCTCTCTTTGCAGATGACATGATACTTTATTTGGAAAACCCAAAAGGCTCCACCCCCACATTATTAGAACTCATACAGCAATTCACTAATATGACAGGATACAAAATCAATGCACAGAAATCAGTTGCTTTCCTATACAGTAACAGTATAACTGTAGAAAGAGAAATTAGGGAATTGCTTCCATTTACAATACCACCAAAAAGCTTAAGATACCTTGGAATAAACCTAATCAAGAGGTAAAGGAGCTATACTCTAGAAACTACAGAACACTTATGAAGGAGATTGAAGAAGAAGACACCCAAAAAATGGAAAAAATGTTCTGTGCTCATGGATCAGAAGAATAAACATTGTTAAAATGTCTATGCTGCCCAGAGCAATCTATACTTTCAGTGCCATCCCAAACAAAATACCAATGGCATTTTTCAAAGTGCTGGAACAAACGGTCCTAAAATTTGTATGGAACCAGAAAAGACCCTGAATTTCCAGGGAAATGTTGAAAAAGAAAAACAAAGCGGGGGGCATCATGTTGCCTGATTTTAGCTATATTACAAAGCTGTGATCAACAAGACAGCATAGTACTGGCACAAAAATAGACATATAGATCAATGGAACAGAATAGAGAGCCCACATATGGATCCTCAGCTCTATGATCAACTAATCTTCGACAAATCAGGAAAAAATATCCAATGGAAAAAAGACGGTTTCTTCAATAAATTGTGCTGGGAAAATTGGACAGCTACATACTGAAGAATGAAACTTGACCATTCTCTTACAACATACACAAAGATAAACTCTAAATGGATGAAAGATCTCAGTATGAGACAGGAATCCATCAAAATCCTAGAGGAGAACATAGGCAGTCACCTTTTCGACATCGGCCATAGCAACTTCTTTCAAAACACCTCTCCAAAGGCAAGGAAAACAAAAGAGAAAATGAACTTTTGGGACTTCATCAAGATAAAAAGTTTCTGCACAGCAAAGGAAACAGTCAAGAAAACAAAGGGGCAACCCATGGAATGGGAGAAGATATTTTCAAATGACACTACCATAAAGGGCTGGTATCCAAGATCTATGAAAAACTTCAGAAACTCAACACCCAAAAAACAATCAAGTCACAAAAATGGGCAGAAGACATGAGCAGACACTTCTCCAAAGAAGACATACAAATGGCTAACAGACACATGAAAAAAGTGTCCAACATCATTAGCCATCAGGGAAATTCAAATCAAAACGACATTGAGATACCACTTTATACCAGTTAGAATGTCAGAAATTGACAAGACAAGAAACAATAAATGTTGGAAAGGCTGTGGAGAAACGGTAACCCTCTTATACTGTTGGTGGGAATACAAGTTGGTATAGCCACTTTGGAAAACAGTGTGGAGGTTCCTCAAAAAGTTAAAAATAGAGCTACCCTCTGACCCAGCAACTGCACTGGTGGGCATTTACCCCAAAGTGTAACCGTTTCTCCACAGCCTTTCCAACAATTGTATGGTTTCAGTTATTTGTGGGACATAAGGAATAGCATGGAGGACATTAGGAGAAGAAAGGGAAAAATGAAGGGGGTGGGAATCAGAAGAGGAGACAAACCATGAGAGACTGTGGACTCTGGGAATGAAACTGAGAGTTTTTGTTTTTTGTTTTTTGTTTTTGTTTTTTGGAGGGGATGGGTTATCTGGGTGATGAGTATTAAAGAGGACACATATTCGATGGAGCACTGAATGTTATATGTGAACAATGAATCATGGAACATTACATCACAAACTAATGACGTACTATATGGTTACTAACATAACATAATAAAAAAGAAAAGGAAAAATAAGACATGTATTTCTCACAGGGTTCATGCTCCAAAATAAAACTCAAACCATTAAAAAAAAAAGTATAGACACTGCCTTGGATTTGTCTCTCATAATTTTAAATGCCTGCCTTGTATGATTTGGGTGTGGAATTAACCAAAGTAGAATAAAAAGGAGGAGAAATAGAGGTGAAGTGCACTAGGATGAGCAAAGAAGCTCAAATCAGAACTAGCGTGAGCAAAGAAGCCACCCTTGGGTGCAAATGTAAGATGGCACTCATTGGCAAGCTCTCAAGCTCATGCAAGTGTTGCATAAGCACACAAGAGTGAGTGCCTCCTTAAACACTATACCCTGGATACCTCACTTGTTGCACCCAGGTCCAGGCCACAGACCTCTGACTTATCTGTGAGCAGTACCAGCAGACAGATACCGGCTCTGCAAGGAATATCCCATCAGTAGTTGTTAGGAATTTCTATTTCTAGTTTTCTCAAAATGCATGGCACTTAAAGAGAAGGATTAATTTATAAAACATAATGTTCGTATAGCTTTATTTATTCACAGCCACTCCTCATACTGCACTTTGTCTTCTTTCATGACTTTGAACTTACTATATTAAATGATATAAAATCATAACTTCTGTGGGTGAAAAAATTGGATGCAAGCTATTTCTTTTTTTTTTAAGATTTTATTTATTTATTTGACAGACATATATCACGAGTAGGCAGAGAGGTAGAGAGAGACAGAGAAGCAAGCTCCCAGCTGAGCAGAGAGTCCGATGCGGGGCTCGATTCCAGGACCCTGGCTGGGATCATGACCTGAGCCGAAGGCAGAGGCTTTAACCCACTGAGCCACCCAGGCGCCCCATGGATGCAAGTTATTTCATGTGGTTGGCTCAACCTATTACTACATGGTGTAATGGAAAGAACATGAGCTAGAGAGTTTTATCTGTCTTCAAATTCTAGATATGTCATTTAGCAGATACGGTTGATGGAAAATTATTCTTTTTCTTATCTGTAAAATGAATTGTTTTGGTTATTAAATGAGAAAATGTAGCTATACTACTGCTCTTAAGTATTATCTGCTACACCTGAATACGGAAGAAACTGCAAGGCAAAGTCCAAAACAGCTATAGTTGAACAAGTATAAGGCAGCAGTATGGTGAATATTCTGTGATGCTCAAAATTAGAGGTTTTGAAGTTGTCTGAGTATCAGATTCTGATACATTAGTCTAAGGTGGAGCTTGATTAACTGTATATTTTTAATTAATTGTATTTTAATGAGCTCCACTGGCAATTGAGATATGCAATTTGAGAGGGTTCTCTAGATAGCAACAGAGTTCCCTTCTGATTTTGTCTTATAATTGTTTATCAGACTCTGTTTTAAGCTTTTTTTTTTCTTTTCTAATATACACTCCTGATTCCTTTACTCTAATTTCTTCCCAGAGAAGGCCCCAGGCTAACTTGATGTATGCCTTCCTTCTGTGCACAAGGGAAGCCTTTTGTTCTAGGATAGTTCTATGAATCTGCCAGTTTTGCTGTGCATTTCTAGGAGAACAATTTTTTAATTAAAAAAAAGTCAAACAAGATTACTTAGTTTTCTTCTTTAAAAGGCATCATTGTCAGTTTCCATTAAATCCTTTGTTTCTTTGCCTCTCTTTCTTTAAGATATTTGAGTTCAGCAACACCCTGTGTGTCAACTTCTGGATAAAAAAGATGTTTCTTGGCCTGCTTCTATTGTCCATGACTGTCATGGTAAAACAATCCATGCCAATAGCCCAGCCTGCTGGGCTGCCACTGATAAGACCCCCCTTTCCCTGGTCTGGCATCTTGTTCAGATACTACAGCAAAAGCTCTATTACTCTCTGGGGAACACCTTGAGTGTCATCTTGGTGGCTCACAGCAGCATTCTGTCCTGTGGAAGGGGATCCTTGGGAACAATCCAGAATGTACTTAATACAGTATTGTCTAGAGGATCTTTCCCCTGTAGTGCTAACACCTGTATTTTTTGCTTTCATTTCTGACAGCCTGAACTTTATTCCAGCAGATTTATTCATCTGGATTAAATGTAGCTCATTCCAGAAAAAGAAGCTTTCAAGGAAGTTGTTGGTACTTTAGGACTAAACATTAAAGATGAATTGGAGTTTCCACATGGGGTATAGCAGAAATATAACTTTCACGTAACTGAGGCTGTTACATTATTCCAAACAATGGATGCTCAGCCACAAGGACATAGTGGAGCCTTCGAAGTCATTCTAACCTGCATCCCATTGGGAATCTTTTGCTAAAACTACCTGATAGATTGTCATCAAAGCCTCAGATTGAAAACTGACTGATTGGAAGCTCACTGTGTTAGAAGGTCACCCTCAGCTTTGAAATTCCCTATTTTTTTTTTTTTACAAAACATTTCTAAATATTGAATAGCCTCTCTGATATCCAACTGTTCATTTTATTTATGCCCTAGAAAAAAACACAGAATAAATTTAATTTTTCTTCTTTATGGAAACTCTTCAAATATTTGGTGATAGTTATATCTGCTGATGTCTTTCCTTCTCCAATTAAAATAACACTAATTATCTATCTTTTATATGCCATAACATTAAAACCCATATAATTCTGGTCACTTACTCTTAACTTATTTGTCTCTTTCCAGTGCTCAAATGCATGAATATGGTCTGATGAGGGCAGAATACAGTGGCATTGCAATCTTTCTTATACTAGATACTATACTTTATTAATATAGCCTCTTATTACAGTATTTTTGATAGCCAGACTACCCTTTGAATCATAATAAATTTGCATGACTCACAATAAACAAAACCCCCCTATGGTTTTTCATATAAACTGATATTAATTCAAGAATTAAAAATGTATGAAGGGAAAGGAAATTTAACTGGGTTACACTTTACTCTCAGTTTTGTTACTACTTTATTCTGTGATTTTAGACAAGTATCTGGTTCTGTTTCTTCAACTGTAAAATGGAAAGTTAGGATTAAATGATTTTTAGGTTATCTACTAGTTCTAATATTATATTATTCTAGGAAATTCCATGTTTCTCATACAGCTGGTTGTTTTTTTTTTTAACTAAAATGTAAGACTTCATTTATCTCAACAAATTTTCACTATTACAGTAGTGTTTATGCATATTGTTATTTCCATTGACATTTACCTTTTAAAATTTGGATCTGCACACACATTTATGGAACCCATTTATTCTTTGAGGGAAGTAAAGTGTGGAGGGGAATAAAAGAGCTTTCATTCCAACATGGAGAAGACACTTGTGTCAATTAGGGTTGAATCAGGGAAGCATAACACTACTCTGAGTGAAATGAAATAAGGGATAAGAATGGACATAATTGTGGGTATTTGTGAAGATGTTTATGGAAGGCTATTTGTGGAAGGCCTATGCATCTGGTTATGGTCCTCCCATCTCTGTATTTCAGGAGGACCAGCTGGCTGGCACACACACACACACACACACACACACACACACATGCACACAAGCTGAACATGAAGTGGGGAAGAATGAGGGAAGACTAGAATTTGTGAAGATAGATTGGAACTCTTGTGGATAAACTGGAACCCACATCTGTGTATCATCACCTCTAACCTTAACAATGTGGGTGACCACAGAAGGAACTAGACCCCTCTCTGAGGAACTAAACATGCAACTGGCCCAGCCAGTTGGAGAGACTGAGGAGGGGACATGATGGAAACTAGGAGAACTGTAGGCCCAAGTGCTACCCCATACCAACCAAGAAAGGGAACTAGCACATGAGCAACAAATGGGCATATGCTGTGGTGGCAGCTGAACACTACACAGTGTTCACATCACTGCCTTCCAAATCTTATGCAAGCTTCCTTGTGGTCAGTCCTAATCTAGAACCACACAAGGAAGAGAATTCTGAGAAATATTCTTCCAGATTAGCCATGTTAACACAGTACAAAAAAGGTAGCAATGATACCATTTTCTGAAGTGAAATTTACTTCTTAATACTTTGGACAGTATTTGAAGATCTAGAAAAAAAAAATACACTTAGGCAACCCATAAAGCAAATGTGAAAACCAAAGGAATTGGTATCAATTGCTTTGATTACATAAACAGATGTAATAATGTAATAAGTGAAAAGTATAAAATAGCATTTTTACGGTCAAGGTACATAAAGAAATATGCTGTCTGTTCAGAATAATAAAATGCATCAACAAATATAAAGGACTATATTTTAGGGATGCCTGAGTGACTCAGTCAGTTGAGCATCCCACTCTTGATTTTTGGCGCAGGTCCTGATCTCAAGGCACTGGGATGGAGCCTTGTTTGGGGCTCCGTGCTTAGCAGGGAGTCTGCTTAAGATTCTGTCTCCCTCGCTTTCTATCCCTCTACCTCTCCCCCCAGGTCACATATGTGTGCTCTCTATCTCTCTCGCTCTCTCTCTCTCTCGCTCTCTCTTTTTTCTTTTTTTTTTTTTAAGATTGTATTTATTTGGCAGAGAGAGAGATCACAAGTAGGCAGAGAGGCAGGCAGAGAGAGAGAAAGGGAAGCAGGCTCCCTACTGAGCAGAGAGCCTGATGTGGGGCTTGATCCCAGGACCCTGAGATCATGACCTAAGCCGAAGGCAGAGGCTTAACCCATTGAGCCACCCAGGCGCCCCTCTCTCACTCTCTCTTTAAAAAAAAAAAGAACTATATTTTGGGATAAGTGTGACCCATGCACTCAGTATATTTGAAGAGAGGGAGAGAAGGAGAAAGAGAGAGAGAGAGAGAAAGAGAGTGTGTGTGTGTGTGTGTGTGTGTGTGTGTGTGTGTAGGTAGATATGAGGATTTGGCTGTCTGATGACTTTTATCATGTGTCAGGAATTAACTTTATGTTAGGAAGGGTCCTAGCTGTCTTCCTCCTTCTGAAATTTTTTATTGATATCCTTCCTTCTTTCCCTGAGTGACTCTCTTTTCCCACTTTCAGCCATAACTTGAACACTTTCCCACTAGTGTTCACCCCATCAAACCTCTGGATTCATAGTTCACAATTTATTTGGTAATTGATATTATTTTAATTTGTATTCAATATAGTTTTTTTTTTAATTTATTTGACAGACAGAGATCACAAGTAGGCATAGAGGCAGGCAGAGAGAGAGGAGGAAGCAGCCTCGCTGCTGAGCAGAGAGCCTGATGCGGGGCTCGATCCCAGAACCCTGGGATCAGGACCTGAGCAGAAGGCAGAGGCTTTAACCCACTGAGCCGCCCAAGTGCCCCTAAATACAGATTTTTTTTTTTTATGTTAGAAAGAAGCATTTTGTCTGTTATAGCCTATCATTGTGGTTTCAAACAAAGAGGTGTACAGTTACAAGGCATCTTCATCTAGAATAGATATAGTTATACGTAACGTTAAAAACAACACTAGTATTTTGAATACCCAAAGAGCATTCTGTGGCCTATGCATGGTTCTAAGTGCTAAGTGATTATGCCTCTTAAACACACAGAAGCTCAAGGTATTCTGTTTTCACTAAAGGTCAAGGTGAGGTTTAAGATAGTTTGTCTAAATTTGGTATGTTTTTCAGTCTTTGTTATTCTTCACGTGCTTTCAAATAGCCCAATCAACCAAAACAAAATAATTCTCTTAAACTCCACAAAATCATCTGGGGATAATGTGGAAGAAAGAGTGGTTAATGACTTATTTTTTTATCTACTGGGGCAAAGGACATCTTTTCACTTCTAAGAAACTAACATTTGTGTCCGGTATATACCCTGAAATCTTACTTTGATGCCTTATCATCTCTAGTTTATTGTTTATCCTTAAATTGTATATGTCAACTTGTCAAGTTTTTCCCTGACTGATTATACCACAAGTCACTCCTGAAATTCTAACTGTGATTAGTCCTGATGATTCCAAGACATCCAGAACTTTCTGTTAATAGTCGGGCAAGATATTGAGCAAGAGAACTGCTTGCATTGCTGTTATGCTGGATAAGGATAGTTAAAAAGGGATTAAAAAGTTTAGGAGGCTATAAGAGAAACCTGTGGTTGGAAGATGGTGGTAAAGGAGACTTAGATGCCAGTGGCCCATTTAGGCTGCAAGGAGGAACTCTTTGAGCACACTTACATAAATGTCAGGGAATGTTGGCCTTTCCTATTCATCATCTACTCGTAGTAGTAGGCTTATGCTTTGCAACACTTACCAAAACAACAACAAAATCAAATCATTTCTGACAGCCAAATGTACTATAAAGCATTTTCATTTTCTTTTAAACCTCTGTACTCTCAATAAACTTTTAGGAGAAGAAAAAACTATCTTTATCCAATTAAGACCACTTAAATTTCTCCTATTAATTAAACATTAACGTTTCCCTATAGTACAGCTAATTAATCCTTGAAATATGAAAATCACCATGAAGAAGACAGTTTATAGTAATAATTTACATAAATTCAAGCCTATGCTATGGTGATCAAGATAAGAAAGAGATCCATGAAAATTAAATACCAGTAAGAGGAGAGCAAGAACGTGTATTTTTGTATAACTTTAGCACAAAGTGATGGACTATCCACTGATTTTATTTTTCCTCTTAAATATTAAAATCCTTAAATTGTATATGTCAACTTGTCAATTTAAATTTAAAATTTGGTAGGTCTATAAATGTAAGCACTGAATTCTTCTTGAAGGAAATTCTATTCAATATGAAGTCAAGCTCTATAGATTTTCAAAATGTTAAACACTTTAATAAGAATAATCACACATTAACTTTCACAAAGTTCTGTTACCATGTTTTTTTCAAATAATAAGGGAAAGAAGTTAAAGAACTGATCGGACTACTTACTGGTTTTCTTCATTAATGTTTGAGCCCAAAACTTGAAATGAGTGCTGAAGTAGGTTGCCAAGGTGCTATCCATTAAGTGTCTTTTAGGACAGATAAATCATACTTTATGTCTTTCTCTATTTTGAGTACTGGTATTGTGTGTGTGTCGGTGGGGGGGTTGAGAATCAGCCTAACACACACTTTGTGGGTGGTATTCAAGGGCAAATATTTTATAACAATTGAATGGGAGATGAAGATTACTTATATCCACTTTGCCTTGGAGATGGTGCCACCATTTGCCAGGTCAGCAAGTCTCCTTCTTCAACTGTCAACACAGCTTGTTGAAAGCTGGTGGTGGGACTGCTGGTCTGCGCTAACCAAGTGAAAGATGATTTCTGGCTGTTGCGAGGTCTAGGAACTGGTAGCATTGCTGTTGTTGGGTCATATGATTTATCAACAGCCATCTGACTGCAGATTCGAGGCATGGTTGTGGCAGAACGTTAATTTGAAATCTGCTCAGTTAGAACTAGAAACCTAATTGTAGAAAACAACACTGATGAGGTTAGTGTAGAAAACAACATAATTATATCTCACCCTCAAATCTATCCCAGTCAGCAAGAGTATTACTTGTGATATTCTACTAAGGATGGGGTGAAAATGTCAAAGAAAACACATGTGCTTGAAAATTTCCTGTGAATTTTTAAGCCATGGCTAGGTGTTCATACCATTTGGAGTTATTACCTGATTTCCAGCTTGTGAAACAAAAAAGAATTAGAAATAGTCCTTATTGTTTATATATAATTGGCTCATGAGAAATATGGACCTGTTTTGTCTTTAATATAGGTGGAGGAAAAATGCTGAATCCATCACTTCCCTGTCAGAGGGAATGCAGGAGCCAAGTAGGCATATAAGAGAGGACACTAAGAGGGAAGAGCAAAAGTGATAGCAGAGCCCAGAGAATCTGGGTGGAGTCTTTAAGTCTGACATGGTAAAACCAATCTGGGCAAGAAAGATGAAGATGCGAAAAGTGAGGTCTGGGGATGATGTGAGGAGAGCTTAAGTAGAGTCTGTCCTTTGGTCTGGAGCAATGAAGGCAGAAAGGAGATAGGACAAAAGTTGATACAGTAACTAAGAATGTGAGTAGCTCTCAGAGGCCTCCAGGGAGGCCTCCAGAGGCAAATTTAGGATAAGAACCATACCATGCCAATCCAAGGCATTTGTCCTGTCTCTATATAGAAGGCCTCTTGAAAAAGTATGTAGAATAAAAAGATAGCATTCTCAAGGTGCTATCATTGCTAATAATCTTACCTTATGTCTGCATAGTTCTTAATGGCTTTCAAATTACTTTTATATAAATTAACTTATATGATTTTATGACCCCTGTGAGATATGTAGATCTGGTATCATTTTACTGACCTTATAAGTAAGGAAATTGAAAAAAAAAATAAGGAAATTGAAATGAGGTTTAGAAATGCTAATTGTCTTATCTGTCATTACCTCAATCTTCAAGCAGCTGAACTGGCACTCAGACCCCAGTTTTCTGATTAGACCAGACCTCTTATTGATAAATATATAAACACACACACACACACAAATTTTTGGAAAGCTAAATACATTTGACGATAAATTTAAATTTTCAAAATGATATAATGGAGGATGATCATGTTTGGGTATTACTCTGTGAGGGGCAGAATCTTGGTCTAGAGAAAATTTGGATCTGCACAATGTGATTTGGGATTTTCCCTCAAAGAGGCTGAAAGAGAAATACAAGGTTAAATAGGTCAACCTGGGAAACCAGTGGAAGAAGATTACTGTCGACCAGGAGACTACAAATGATGGCAGAAATTACCTTTTCCCCTGGGGCTCTCAATAATTTGAAACCATATCCCAGCATAATTTTTGTTCTTCAAAATCCCTGAACTCTTGGAAATGGGAATCTCAGAATTGAAAAGGCTTGTTCTAAGGAATAAAGCTTTGGGATATCTATGGGACTTCTGAACACAGTTCAGAACTGAGACTCTGTGACTCTTTCCAACCATGGCCAAAGGTGATGTAAGCTGCTAGGTGAACACGGCAGGATAGCATTTAATGTCTAGGCTTAATATGTACTGCATGTCACTTAATCCTGTTAATACTGAAGTTTACTTGTCCATATAAAGGCAATGGTGCCATCTGCTCCATGGTGCATTTGGAAGACAAAATGATTCCATGTAAGTAAACGTATTTTGCAAGCATCTATTGTTAGAAATGTCACCCCTATTGAGAAAATATCCCCTTTGAAGCATTTCTCCTTAAAGACATCTGAAGTCATTCTTACAGTTTCTAGAACTTCATCACATTGAGGCAAGGACAGAAACTTTAGAAAAATTGTGTGTGTAACAGTATCAGCTCTTTTTTTTTTCCTTTTCTGTTGGCCCGCTGGATAGATTTTCTGGGCTGGACAAGATGACAGCCACGAGTGAGGAGCGGGAGGTGGAAGCAGCAGCTGCTCCTGCAGCTGCAGAAAGTTGCTGACACAAGACTCAGTTGGGAAAGCACTGAATGGAGTGCAGTAATTTTGTGGAGAAAGGCAAAGAGAAGGCTGAGTAGCACACAGTGAAGAATGACTCAGAGAGTTTTCCCTACCCAGAACTTTATTCTGCTGGAGTTTTCTTCGGTGTTTTTGTCATTGTAAATTGGAGGCTTGGAATCAGCAAGAGACAGAAAAGAGTCCCTGATGGACCTCCAGATGGAGGCGCTTTGTTTTAAAAAGTGTAGAAATAGAAAGAGAGGTGTACTAGCATACAGAAAAGAGACAAGAAGAGTGGATGGGCATCTGTAGACAAAAGAGGTCATTAAGTGACTGCAGAAGGAGCAGCACCACTTAGCAGCCCTCTGGGTGATCTTAAGAAATGATTAAGAAAAAGAAAATAAAAGAAAAAAAGCAAAGACTCATAAGGAAACTTTTGGAGGTAATGGATGTCTTTATTGTGATAGATATTTTTACCTTGACTGTGACAATGGTATCATGGGTGCATGCTTATGTACAAATTCAGCAAATTGGATACATTAAGTATGTGCAGTTTTTTTGCACATCAGCTATAAAGCCAAGAGATGGAGAGAGACAGAGACAGTGAACAAAAATACTTTTGTGCTAACATATTTGTCCATTAAGGGACGAGAACATAGCCCTAAAGAATTAAAAAAAAAAAAAGACTGACTTCATATCCAACATCTAAGCTTATTTGTAGGCCAATAAATTAGAAGAGACAATCTGTCGCTGGCTTACAAACAACAGCGTCTAGCATGTTATTGATGGGTGACAGTTTAAAGAACATATTTAAAGAGTTTAGTACTAAAATATTCATGTTTTTCTAAACACCTTTATTGAGATATAATTTCCACACAATAAAATGTACCAAATTAAACTGTACAGTTTTATGAGTTTATCAAATGTGTACAATTATGTACAATCACAAAAAACAACATTCTATTATGACATAAAAGTTCCCATACAACACTTTGCAGTTGATCCCTTCTTGTTCCTGGCCTCTGGATAAAAATGGTGATTTGTTTCTGTCACTACAGTGTGTCCTTATTTTTTTAAATTTTTTTAAAATTTCTTTTCAGCGTAACAGAATTCATAGTTTTACACCACACCCAGTGCTCCATGCAATAGGAGCCCTCCATAATACCCAACACCTGGCTCCCCCAACCTCCCACCCCCCGCCCCTTCAAAACCCTCAGGTTGTTTTTCAGAGTCCATAGTCTCTCATGGTTCATCTCCCCCCACAATTTCCCTCAACTCCCTTCTCCTCTCCATCTCCCCATGTCCTCCGTGTTATTTGTTATGCTCCGCAAACAAGTGAAACCATATGATAATTGACTCTCTCTGCTTGACTTATTTCACTCAGCATAATCTCTTCCAGTTCCGTCCATGTTGCTACAAAAGTTGGGTATTCATCCTTTCTGATGGAGGCATAATACTCCAAAGTGTATATGGACCACATCTTCCTTATCCATCTTGGTTCTTTCCACAGTTTGGCGACCGTGGCCATTGCTGCTATAAACATTGGGGTACAGATGGCCCTTCTTTTCACCACATCTGTATCTTTGGGGTAAATACCCAGTAGTGCAATTGCAGGGTCATAGGAAGCTCTATTTTTAACTTCTTGAGGAATCTCCACACTGTTCTCCAGAGTGGCTGCACCAACTTGCATTCCCACCAACAGTGTAAGAGGGTTCCCCTTTCTCCACATCCTCTCCAACACACGTTGTTTCCTGTCTTGCTAATTTTGGCCATTCTAACTGGTGTGAAGTGGTATCTCAATGTGATTTTCATTTGAATCCCCCTCATGGCTAGTGATGATGAACATTTTTTCATGTGTCTGATAGCCATTTGTATGTCTTCATTGGAGAAGTGTCTGTTCATATCTTCTGCCCATTTTTTGATATGATTATCTGTTTTGTGTGTGTTGAGTTTGAGAAGTTCTTTATAGATCCTGGATATCAACCTTTTGTCTGTACTGTCATTTGCAAATATCTTCTCCCATT
>PISX010034060.1:0-14404 GCA_004024625.1 Mellivora capensis
GCTTAAACAATTCATGGAACCCAAAGAGAATGAAGACACGTCGGTCCAAAACCTATGGGATACAGCAAAGGCGGTCCTAATGGGGAAATACATAGCCATCCAAGCCTTCCTCAAAAAAAATGAAAATTCCAGAATACAACAGCTGTCTCTACACCTTAAAGAGCTGGAGAATCAACAACAAATTAAACTAACTCCACGCACAAGAAGGGAAATAATCAAGGTTAGAGCAGAGATGAATGAGGTAGAAACTAGAGATACAGTAGAACGTATCAATGAAACTAGAAGCTGGTTATTTGAAATAATCAGTAAGATCGATAAATCATTGGCTACACTAATCCAAAAGAAAAGAGAGAAAGCTCAAATTAATAAAATTATGAGTGAAAAGGGAGAGATCACAACTAACACCAAGGAAGTAGAAACAATCATCAGAAGCTATTATCAACAGTTATATGCCAATAAGTTAAGCAACCTAGAGGAAGTGGATGCATTCCTAGAAAAATATAAACTCCCAAAATTGAACCAGGAAGAAATTGACAAGCTGAACAGACTGATATCTAGTAACGAGATTGAAGCAGTGATCAAAAATCTCCCAAAAAACAAGAGCCCAGGCCCTGATGGATTCCCTGGGGAATTCTACCAAACTTTCAAAGAAGAAATAACACCTATTCTCCTGAAGCTGTTTCAAAAAATCGAAGCAGAAGGAAACCTTCCAGACTCTTTTTATGAAGCCAGCATTACCCTGATCCCCAAACCAGGCAAAGACCACACCAAAAAGGAGAATTTCAGACCAATATCACTGATGAATATGGATGCTAAGGTTCTCAAGAATTTTCATTTTTTCATTTGTTCTTTCTGTTTGTTTCTTTGTTTGTTTGTATAAAGAATTCCTTTCATGTCTCACTAAGTGCTTCTAGAACAAGGGTTAACAAAATATGGCTTGTGAACCAAATTCAGCCGCCATCGCTTTTCTATAGTTAGTAAGCTAAAGAGAGATTTTATATTTTTAAATAATTAATAAGATCAAAAGGACACAGGAAAATTATATGCAATTCCAAATTCAATGTCCATAAATATGGTTTTATTGGAATGCTGTAATACTTATTCATTTACATGTTATCTCTGGCTGCTTTCACACTAAAGTCAGTTGGGTAGTTGGTACAGAGGCTGAATGGCCTGCATAGTTCAAAATATTTACTGTGACTTTACAGAAAAATTGTATTTACCCCTACTCTAACATATTCATTGTATTCATGTCCCACATTGTGCTTCTAGAATACCTAAAAAGGTCTTAAAAGTTTTTATTATCTTACATGTTATATTTTGTTAGTTTGATTTTACACAACCCAATTAGCATATTGGTGCATAAATAAACACACACACACACACACGCAGAGTAGAAAAATCTTGGGGCCTATATATATTGGGAAATAAATATTCAAAGAAGTACTAAAAAAAAAAAAAAGATCTTTAAATTTCTTGCATTTCATCCATGGCTTGGATTACTAGAAAATGTTACCTGCTAAATTTTACCGCTTTGGTGGATACCATTAGATACCCACTTCAGCAAATGTAAGAAAGATGTTTGTACTTGACTCAACTATGAATATATGTGGAAATCTCCTCAAATCAGAAATGAAATTAAGAAAATGGTAAAATAATAATGGCTTATTATAAAGTAAGTAACTAAATGATTAAGCAATGGCTAAATAATGAGGAGGCAGTTTTTTATCATCAATAAGAAACTATAGTAAAGGGGTGCCTGGGTGTCTCAGTGGGTTAAAGCCTCTGCCTTCAGCTCAGGTCATGATCCCAGGGGCCTGGGATCAAGCCTGGCATCTGGCTCTCTGCTCAGCAGGGAGCCTGCTTCCCCCTCCCTCTCTCTGCCTGCCTCTCTGCCTACTTGTGATCTCTGTCTGTCAAATAAATAAATAAATAAATAAATAAATAAATAAATAAATAAATAAATAAGAAACTATAGTAAGCTTAATAATCTGCCTAGGGTGAATGAAGTATGATGAAAATTATTCAAAAATGTAAAATGAAAATGTTCATATTTATTGAAGACTTATATGTGAGGCACTGTTCCAGTGACTATATTTAATTCTTCAATTAATCTTCTATATAACAATAATTAGATGTACATAGTATTCTCTTTTTAAAAATGAGAGTAACTGAGGCACAAAGTCGTTAAATAATTCACTTGAGGTCATAAACACAAATAAGTGGCAGAATTGTCTGAATTTTGATACTCTGAATCCAGAGTATACCCAGTCATACTTTTTAATGTAGAGTGTGGTAGAAAAATGCCCCAGGACACAAGCACACTATACTTGGATTGGGTGTGTGGCCATAAATAGCTTTTATTTTTCTATAAAGCAATGGGTATTTTAGGTTGGTTAGCATGACTTAAAGATAAATTCTATTGTTCTTATAAATTAATTTTTTCTTCCATATATTAGCAATTTCATCAGAGTTTTTTCATTCCCATTAGTTTTATAAATCAAATCATGTCTAATATTTTGAGAAAACTGAATACAAACTGAGGTAAATTGCAAAAATAATGATTCTTTTAGGATGAACAAACCATAAATTACAAAGACACACTTTGTTGCCCATAATTACCAATTATTCTGTTTGCAGTCAGCAGTGTAAAGCAGATCAAGAGGCAAGAAGAAAACTGTTTTGCACTAGGCAAAACAGAAAGAGAGTATTGTTATGTACAAGTTTAGGTCTGACATTTCCATGATACCTGCTTAAAATTCAAAGACATTGATTCACAGAACTAATATTGGCAAATTTTCATTGTTGCTTTTCAGTCATAGTTCAATCTGAAAATCAACTAGGTATGTTTTTATAATGACATTATTTTAGATGTTTTGTAGAGAAGTAAATCATGAAAAATAATAAAAATAGGGTATTTGGTATTGCTGAAGTCCCTCATCATTGAATATGATAATCAGAGACATCAAGAAAAACAAAGGAATTAATGCAAACATGATGTTTTAACAGAAGACATCAAGCTACTTTCCATATATACAGAAGACATAAAGGAACTGAAGACTCTGGGAAAAATCAGAACATATATTATATTTAAAGAAAAATGATGACAAGAGGTTTGAATTGAGAATAAATAGTTGTATGCCTTTCTTACTACCTCCCCATTAAATTCAGCAGATACTGGATAATGATGAGAAGGCCTTAGGAGTAGAAGATTCCAGAGAAACCAACATAAAAACAGTCAAAACAAAAAATGACTCAAGGGTTTATCATTACTAAAAGATTATATAGATAATCTTTTAGAAATATTATATATATATACATACATACATGAATAGGCATATAAATTATATATAGCTTAAACGATATATGAAGAATATAATCTATGTTCTTGTTACCTTTTAAATTTGCTAATCTCATTAAAATTACAAGTTCTTGTGTCTACTGTGCAGTACTTCTAAAAATTTAATGCATATTTTAGCCATAATTATTCACAAAATATGAAGATAAAATGAAGAATTGTCTATGGTTTGTTTTGTTTTAGTATTTAAGGAGTCTATGCCCTTTAATGAATTCTTAAAAAGTCAAAAATTTTGGCAATATTATCCAGTAAGAGAAAATTCAAATACAAGATTAGGTGCAGCTTTGGGATTTGTGAGTTTTGTCTCTCTTTTTTCCAAGATTTCTTGCATAGATCCTTATAATTTAAGAAGAAGAGGGCACCTGGGTAGCTCAGTCAGTTGAGAGTGTGACTCTTGGTTTCAGTGTCAGATCATCGTCTCATGGTTGTGGGACCAAGCTCCATATCAGGCTCCACACTCAGTATGAAGTCTATTTCACATTCTCTCTCCCTCTGCCACTTCCTCCACTCATACTCTCTCTCTTTTGCTCTCAAATAAATAAATAAATAATAAAATCTAAAAAAGAAAAATAAATAAAAAGAGAAGAACAAAGGAATGGGTGTGAAAGATGTAGAATGAGGTGAAGCTCATATTCAAAACCATATGAATGAAGGAAGCCTGGGTGGCTCATTCCATTAAGGGACTGCCTTTGGCTAAGGTCATGATCCCAGAGTCCATGGATGAAGTCCTGCATCAGGCTCCTTCCTCAGTAGGTAGCCCGCTTCTCCCTCTGCCTGCCATTTCCCCTGCTTGTGCACTATCTCTCTCTCTGACAAATGAATATATAAAATCTTAAAAAAACATGAATGATATAGTGTGGCAGAACTTTGAGGTTTTCCCTTATATTTCATCATGGAAATTCAGCAGGCTACCGCAAAATAAAAGTCTTCCTTAAATATAACAAAATGAACTCAAATTCAGTTCAATTCAAAATGACTTCCCAAATATTATCAGTATGAATTTACTAAATAAAAAGTTTGAAAAATCATTGTATCTTTTAATTAAATATTATAATTATAGTAATAGTACCCCAAAAAATTAATTGCCACTTTTTTGAAGGCCATTTCTGTCACCTTAACTGTTTTTGCTCCGCTAATTAATTTACCATACTTAGCAAAAATTATTGAAATAAATATAGTAGTTTCCAGAAACAGATATCAATAATCATCATAGTTCATATCCAGTTACACAGGTATGATTTCTACGGCATAGATGGTTCCTGACACAACTCTGTACGCAACTCCCTTCCATACAAAAATTTCTGCTCCTATTCATCATCTCCTAGGAAAGGAATCAAAATAGTAAAGAAAGAAAATTGAAGAGTTAGAAAATGGAGGAAGAGAATCTCCTAAATCACAGGAGTTTAGATGTTGTCTATACCCAGCATGGAATGGAGATCTATATTGAGACTCTCAACCTTTTACTTCCTACATTATTTGGAGCTAAGTACAGGTCTGTGACTTTCAAGCACACCACCTAGTTAAATATATGCCTCAATGAAAATTTCTAAATAAAATATCAAATAACTGATCTGAGGTAGTATCCTATTTAATTCTTAGAATACTTGACATTAACTGTAAGAACCATATCTGAATGAAATTTCCCCACATCCTCCATTTTCTGGCCATGTACACTGTTTTAATTAAATGAAAAGAATGAGATTAGTTAATGAAGTAAAATCTGAAGGTCATGCATAATATTTAAGGTAGTTAAGTTTATTTCAGCATTTTATCAACAATACAAATCATATGTAGTTAATCACACCCTGAGAAGATGGCATGATTTTTTTTAAAGCTTAACCTTTTCTAGGAAGTGTGTGTTTGTGTAAATGGGGGGAGGTGAATAGTATTATGGGAACTTTGAGATGAAGGTCATAGATTCATCCCTGTAATTATCATCTAATATTGAAAATCACATAAAATATAAGAATATAATCATCTGGAGAAAACATTCTTTAGAACTCAAATTAATTTTATAAACAAAAATCATCTGATGTTTTATTATATTGTCTTAATATAGTCAAAGAGATATATCTGTGAAAGACGAATTTCTCCAAGTCAGTGATCTTTTGTTTCACACATACTAACTAAAGCAAAAACAAAAACAAAAAACAAACAAACAATAAAAAAAACTGGAAAAATATCTAGATATCTTTAAGTTACTCTGTTACCCATATGTTCACCGGGTTGTTTCCCAGCACGTCAGCGTGACAGTGATGTGAACCCTGTTCTTATAAATTCCAGAACCATTCTTCCTTCAAGGTGATGGAAGTAGAAAATAGAAGAAATACTATTGTATCAGAAATGCTGACTTTTAAGTGTTTTATTTCTTTTGATCACAAGTGTCAAAGCATGCCTTCTGGGAAATAGCACTATAACATAATAGTAGCAAAGAGGAGTGAGTAACATGGTTTTCAACATAAAGATATTTAAAAAATCAAATAAATTAAATAACAGGCTTGAATTCAATAAACAGAGTGTGTTTTGATGTCAATGAATACCATCCTTACTACTGTCAATAAACCATTGGATGTATTCTGTGTTTTAGTACCTTCAGTATATTTCACTAATGGTATTGCATACATCAGTAAAAACTAAGGAAAGCCTTAAAAATACTAAAAATCCAAGTGGTTTAATTATTAAAAATATTTAATAGTCCATTAGCTTACAAGTGTTTCTTAGATACGCTTTCAGAATTAAGCAATCATATAACAAAAAGAGCACTTCTACAGTTTCTATTTATCTATACATTAATATTTGTGATTAATATAAAATTTAAAAAGATATTGATGTTTAAATTCTAACTTTTACAAATACATGTAAATTATATTTTAAAAGTATGTGATGATAAAGCTATTTAAAAATGGCTTAATCAATGATATATAGTTTTTTAATATATAATATATATTATATATAACTTTATATATATTATATATAACTTTATATATATTATATATAACTTTACTATAACCTTAGAAGTACTGTCATATTTTATTCATTCCAAATGAAAAGACAATGAATGGAACAATAATAGATTAAGTTGCAAAATTTCCTCCACATGGGCCTTTCCAATCTTTTAGCAGATTTATATTTCAGCTGAGTAATGACTAGAATTTTCATGTGCCTGTAAAAAATTATGCTATGCTGGGAGAAGAAAAGGAAATAATTATATGCAAGGGGAAATGTTTATTATTTGAGCTTTACTGGAAGCAATATCAGATATTTCATGAATTTTCATGCTAGATTTTCTTCTAATTTAATAGCATTGAAATTTAAGTAGCATAAGTAAAATTTTGTTCATTTATTTTTCCAAAACCACTTTCAACACAAAAGAATTGGTCCTTAGTCTTTAGTTGTCAACAGAAGACTGCCTAAATTATCAAGAAGGTGAAAAAAGGGATTTTAAGAATTTTATGTCAATCCTGGCAATTTGGCTTGAAGAGAAAATTGAAGGATAACTTTTAAAGTTATCTTTAACTTTTTAAAAAATATTTTATTTATTTATTTGGGAGAGAGAGTGTGTGTACACAGGAGTGCAGGTGAGGAACAGAGAGAAATGCAAAATTCCTGCTGAGCAGGGAGCCCAACAAGGAGCTCCATCCCAGAATCCTGAGATGAGAACCTGAGCCAAAGACAGATGCCTAACCAATTGAGCCATCCAGGTGCCTCTATCTTTAACTTTTTGAGGAATCTCCATCATGTTTTCCAGAGTAACTGCCCCAGTTTACATTCTCACCAACATTGTAAGAGGGATCCCTTCACTCCATTTCCTAGCCAACATCTGTTGTTTCCTGAGTCATTAATTTTAGCTATTCTGAGTGCTGTCAGGTGGTATCACATTGTGCTTTTGATTTGTTTTTCTCTGATGTCAAGTGATGTTGAACGTTTTTTCATGTGGCTGTTGGCTCTTTGTATGTCTTCTCTGGAGAGTAATTGTAGTACTAAATATTTATCCAAAGGATAAAAACCATAGTGATTTGAAGGGGCACATGCAACCCAGTGTTTATAGCAGCAATATCCTTAATAGCCAAATGTGGAAAGAGTCCAGATGTCCACCAACAAATGAATGGATAAAGAAGATGTGGTACTCAGCCATCAAAAAGAATGAAATCTTGTCACTTGCAACAACGTGGATGAAACTAGAGGGTATTATACTAAGCCATATATACTAAGTCATCCAGAGAAAGACAATTATCATATGATTTCACTCCTATGTGGAATTTAAGAAACAAAACAGATGAAAATAGGGGACAGGAAGGAGAAATAAAATAAAATGAAAATTGAGAAGGAGGCAAATCATAAGAGATGCTGAACTCAAGGAAACTATCTGATAACTATTAAAGGGTTGTGGGTGGGGGTGGAGTGATAATTAGGTGATGAATGTTAAAAAGTGCACTTGATATAATGAGCAGTGTATGTTATATACAACTGATGAATCATTAAATTCTTCTATCTTTGAAACAATACAAAATTATCTTAGAGGCTTTACATAGGTATATTATCATCAGTTTTACACTTATGAGAAGAAAATAAGGGCTACATTACTTTAGTGTATTTGTTCATTAGTTTTCAAAGAAACTGTCAGTGGTATTTGAATAACCTCATTTCTTCAATAAAATTATAAAATTGATCTACTTAAGAATAACAGCATATATATGAACTCACTAAATTATTGATTATGCATACTAGTAGTGGGCAGAAGCCAAAAGAGTAGATGATTCTTTGACTAGCACCAAAGACCCTTCATGCCTTTTTCTTGAACTCAGAGTATATGGAGAAGCTCTCATGTGGTGATAGACAATTTATAAAGCATTACATCTACTCCTGAATTGACTGAATGCTTTAAAATATTTTCTGCAAACAATGGAATGAACAAGATGAATTAACTATTTCTATGATACAAAAGTTTGTGGAATCTACTGATTTATATCTTTGAAGTGGCAATTACCTAACTTGAAAAGACACAATTATTTCAAATATTTAATCACAAGGAATTCTGTAATCAGCACTTTTCAACATCATCTATAACGATAATTGGACATTAATAATTTTATCAGAAGAAAAAAGTTGAATATGCTGTTGAGGAAGTAGTCTGGTCAAATTTCAGAAGTTAGAAAACTTGACTTACAGTCCCACTTTTGCCACTAATCATCTATTCTCTTTTAGACTTCACTTTCCAAACCTGTGCAGTTCTTTAAAAGTCCTTTCAAATTAAAATCATAAGATATCTACAGATATACAATTATTATAGACACAATTCAAAGTAAAAAGATGAAAAAATTAGAGCAGAAATTTCTTCAGACGTACAATAGTTATGAAACGAATCATAGCATATGTAGTTGCTTTGATCTTTTCTGACAAGTTCAAGTGTATATACAATACTTTATATAGAAATAAAAAACATCTTGACCTGTTGCAAGATGTATGGTAATTGCTATCAAAATTGCTTCATCATTAAGTAAGCCAAATTATTATCAGTCAAATTCTCCTAAAATGTGATTATTTAATGTACTTAATGATCTCATTCAGATCAAAATTTGTAGAGAAAAGCTTATATTTCATCTCCTTTTCTAGCTTCCTTAAAAATGACAAAAAAACCCTCCTTTTTTTCCTGTTTTAGGTTTTGCTTTTAAACATATGTAACTCTATAAGCCCATGTAGAGAACAAAGAAAATATATAAGGTGAAGAAAGCAACTCTGAAGTACTAAAAAATGTAAGGAGAAAGTAAAAGAAAAGCAGACAATTTGTTATGAAAGCTGACATGGGGAAAATTAGGTCTGATGGCAGTGTTGCAGAACATAATTAGAATTTTTAATAAATATAGTAAATACAAAATTATATTAGTTATTATTGTCCAGTCTTCAAGAAATCTCACCAAGAGTTAAGGGAACTTATTAATGGTAAACTATCATTGGTTATTTTTTTTTTTCTGATTTTGAAAAACTGAAAATAATAAAAGAATTTCTATGTGGTTGAAGTTTATTTTTATTCCTGGATTAACCTTTCTATGTTTGCATTTCAAGAAGTCTTGATTTGAGTGGTTCAGTGGATCAAGCATCCACCTCTTGATTTTGGCTCAGGTCATCTCAGAGTTGTGAGATTGAACCCAATGTGGAGCCCGTGTTCGACTGTAAGCTCAGCATGGAGTCTGCTTGGGATTCTCTCTACTTCTCCTTCCTTTTTGCCCTTCCCTCCCCTCTTTGAAGAAATAAATAATCTTTAAAAAATGACTTGAGTCGGGGGGAGGAGTCAAGATGGTGGAGAAGTAGCAGGCTGAGACTACATCGGGTAGCAAGAGATCAGCTAGATAGCTTATCAAACCATTGAAAGCACCTACAAATCCAACAGGAGATCGAAGAGAGGAAGAACAGCAATTCTGGAAACAGAAATTTGACCACTTTCTGAAAGGTAGGACTGGCGGAGAAGTGAATCGAAAGCAATGGGAGGATAGACTGCGGGGGAGGGGCTGGCTCCCGGCAAGCGCCAGAGCAAAGGAGCACTAAATCGGGACTTTTAAAAGTCTGCTCCACTGAGGGACATCGCTCCAGAGGCTAAACCGGGGTGAAGCCCATGCAGGGTCAGCGTAGCCTCAGGTCCCGCAGGGTCACAGAAGGATTGGGTGTATCTGAGTGTCACAGAGCTAGCAGATATTGGAGCGGGGGAGCCAGCTACAGAGACAGAGCTGAGGAGTGAACTCTCAGCTCGGGGTTACCTTGAACCGGTCGCAGGCTGGGTGAGCTCAGCTGGAGCATGGCCAGAGGCGAGGGATACAGGAGTGATTGGGGCTTTTCTCTGAGGGCGCACTGAGGAGTGGGGCCCCAAACTCTTGGATCCTCTGGGCCAGAGATTGGGAGGTCGCCATTTTCATTCCTGTCCTCCAGAACTCTACAGAAAGCGTTCAGGGAACAAAAGCTCCCGAAAGTGAAACCGAGCGGATTACTTAGCCCGGCCCCTGGTAAGGGAGATGCAGCTCTGCCTCAGGCAAAGACACTTGAGAACAACTACAACAGGCCCTCCCCCAGAAGATCAACAAGAAATCCAGCCAAGACCAAGTTCACTTAACAAGGAGAGCAGCAGACTCCAGAGGAGGAGAAAGCAAAGCGCGGAATTCATGGCTTTCTCCCCATGATTCTTTAGTCTTGCAGTTAATTTAATTTTTTCTTTAATTTTATTTTTTTTCTTTTTCTCTTTTTCTGCTAATTTTTTGTGACTTTACCCTTTTCTTTTTTAACATTTTTTAACTAGTTTATCTTAACAATACCTTTCCAAAAAAAAAATCTTTTTTGAACCTTCATTATTATAGTCATATTTTATCCTTCATAGTATTAAATTATATTTTTGGTATTCACATAAGGGATTTTTCTTCTAAAAAATTTGGGGTACAACTTCCTCTAGTGGATCAAAATATACCCTAAATCTAGCTCCAGGCTTGTTCTAGTCTCCAGCCTGAGCAAATTCTCTCCACTTTCTTTTTCTTTATTCTCCCAAACAACTTAATCAACTCCTTTTTTTTAGAAATTAAAAAAAAAAATTTGTTTCTCATCTTTATAGGCATATTCCATCCCTTCAATGTGTTTACCCTTATATACGTTTTCCATTCTTTAAAATTTTGGGAGGTACTTTCTTCTAAGAGACGAAAATACCCCACAATTAAGTGGGTGACTCTGTTCTAGCCACCAGTCTAATATATATATATATATATATATATATATATATATATATATTCTTTTTTATATTATTTCTTTATTTGTTTTCTTTTTTAAAAAAAATTTTTCTGAAGTTCTTTTTATCCCTTTTCTCCCCCCACCCCCCACGATTTGGGGTCTCTTCTTATTTGGTTCAAGGACATTTTCCTGGGGTTTTTGCCACCCTTTTAGTACTTTATTTGCTCCTTCATATACTCTTATCTGGAAAAAATGACAAGGTGGAAAACTCACCTAAACAAAAAGAACAAGAGGCAGTACCGAAGGCTAGGGACCTAATCAATACAGACATTGGTAATATGTCATATCTAGAGTTCAGAATGATGATTCTCAAGGTTATAGCCGGGCTCGAAAAAGGCATGGAAGATATTAGAGAAACCCTCTCTGGAGATATAAAAGCCCTTCCTGGAGAAATAAAAGAACTAAAATCTAACCAAGTTGAAATAAAAAAAAAAAACTATTAATGAGGTGCAATAAAAAATGGAGGCTCTTACTGCTAGGATAAATGAGGCAGAAGAAAGAATTAGTGATATAGAAGACCAAATGACAGAGAATAAAGAAGCTGAGCAAAAGAGGGACAAACAGCTACTGGACCAAGAGGGGAGATTTTGAGAGATAAGTGACACCATAAGATGAAACAACATTAGAATAATTGGGATTCCAGAAGAAGAAGAAAGAGAGAGGGGAGCAGAAGGTATATTGGAGAGAATTATTGTAGAGAATTTCCCTAATATGGCAAAGGGAACAAGCATCAAAATCCAGAAGGTGCAGAGAACCCCCCTCAAAATCAACAAGAATAGGTCCACACCCCGTCACCTAAGAGTAAAATTTAGAAGTATTAGAGACAAAGAGAAAATCCTGAAAGCAGCCCGGGAAAAGAAGTCTGTAACATACAATGGGAAAAATATTAGATTGGCAGCAGACTTATCCACAGAGACCTGGCAGGCCAGAAAGAACTGGCATGATATATTCAGAGCACTGAACGAGGAAAACATGCAGCCAAGAACACTATATCCAGCTAGGCTATCATTGAAAATAGAAGGAGAGATAAAAAGCTTCCAGGACAAACAAAAACTGAAAGAATTTGCAAACACCAAATCAGCTCTACAGGAAATATTGAAAGGGGCCTTTAAGCAAAGAGAGAGCCTAAAAATAGTAGATCAGAAAGGAACAGAGACAATACACAGTAACAGTCACCTTACAGGCAATACAGTGGAACTAAATTCATATCTCTCAATAGTTACACTGAATTTTAATGGGCAAAATGCCCCAATCAAAAGACACAGGGTATCAGAATGGATAAAAAAACAAAATCCATCAATATGTTGCCTACAAGAAACTCATTTTAGACACGAAGACACCTCCAGATTTACAGTGAGGGGGTGGAAAACAATTTCCCATGCTAATGGACATCAGAAGAAAGCTGGGGTGGCAATCCTTATATCAGATCAATTAGATTTTAAGACAAAGACTATAATAAGAGATGAGGAAGGACACTATATCATACTCAAAGGGTCTGTCCAACAAGAAGATCTAACAATTTAAAATATCTATGCCCCTAACGTGGGAGCAGCCAACTATATAAACCAATTAATAACAAAATCAAAGAAAAACATCAACAATAATACAGTAATAGTAGGGGACTTCAACACTCCCCTTACTGAAATGGACAGATCATTCAAGCAAAAGATCAACAAGGAAATAAAGGCCTTAAATGACACACTGGACCAGATGGACATCACAGATATATTCAGAACATTTCATCCCAAAGCAACAGAATACACATTCTTCTCTAGTGCACATGGAACATTCTCCAGAATAGATCACATCCTGGGTCATAAATCAGGTCTCAACTGGTATCAAAAGATTGGGATCATTCCCTGCATATTTTCTGAAGCTAGAACTCAATCACAAGAGGAAATTTGGAAGGAACCCAAATACATGGAGACTAAAGAGCATCCTTCTAAAGAATGAATGGGTCAACCAGGAAATTAAAGAAGAATTGAAAAAAATTCATGGCAACAAATGATAATGAAAACATAACGGTTCAAAATCTGTGGGGCACAGCAAAGGTAGTCCTGAGAAGAAAATATATAGCGGTACAAGCCTTTCTCAAGAAACAAGAAAGGTCTCAAATACACAACTTAAGCCTACACCTAAAGGAGCTGGAGAAAGAACAAGAAAGAAAGCCTAAACCCAGCAGGAGAAGAGAAATCATAAAGATCAGAGCAGAAATCAATGAAATAGAAACCAAAAAAAACAAAAGAACAAATCAACGAAACTAGGAGCTGGTTCTTTGAAATAATTAATAAGATTGATAAACCCCTGGCCAGACTTATCAAAAAGAAAAGAGAAAGGACCCAAATAAACAAAATCATGAATGAAAGAGGAGAAAACACAATCAACACCAAAGAAATACAAACAATTATAAGAACATACTATGAGCAACTCCACGCCAACAAATTTGACAATCTGGAAGAAATGGATGCATTCCTAGAGACATATAAACTACCACAACTGAACCAGGAAGAAATTGAAAACCTGAACAGACCCATAAGCAGTAAGGAGATTGAAACAGTCATCAAAAATCTCCAGACAAACAAAAGCCCAGGGCCAGACGGCTTCCAAGGGGATTTCTACCAAACATTTAAAGAAGAATTAATTCCTATTCTCCTGAAACTGTTCGAAAAAATAGAAATAGAAGGAAAACTTCCAAACTCATTTTATGAGGCCAGCATCACCTTGATCCCAAAACCAGACAAGGATCCCATCAAAAAAGAGAATTACAGACCAATATCCTTGATGAACACAGATGCAAAAATTCCCACCAAAATACTAGCCAATAGGATTCAACAGTACATTAAAAGGATTATTCACCACAACCAAGTGGGATTTATTCCAGGGCTGCAAGATTGGTTCAACATCCGCAAATCAATCAATGTGATACAACACATTAGTAAAAGAAAGAACAAGAACCACATGATACTCTCAATAGATGCTGAAAAAGCATTTGACAAAGTACAGCATCCCTTCCTGATCAAAATTCTTCAAAGTGTAGGGATAGAGGGCACATACCTCAACATTATCAAAGCCATCTATGAAAAACCCACCGCAAATATCATTCTCAATGGAGAAAAACTGAAAGCTTTTCCGCTAAGGTGAGGAACACGGCAGGGATGCCCATTATCACCACTGCTATTCAACATAGTACTAGAAGTCCTAGCCTCAGCAATCAGACAACAAAAAGAAATTAAAGGCATCCAAATCAGCAAAGAAGAAGTCAAACTATCACTCTTTGCAGAT
>PISX010034061.1:0-14396 GCA_004024625.1 Mellivora capensis
TATATATCATGTATATATATGATATTTATAGCATATATATTATATAGTTATATAAATATATATATAGATATAGGTATAATATATATTTCTAGATAGAAATTTCTATCTAGAAATATATATTATACCTATATCTATATATATATTTATATAACTATATAATATATATGCTATAAATATCATATATATACATGATATATATACGTGTATCTATATATCTATATATATTTAGAGATAGTTTGAAAATAAAATGATAGAAAATGTTATAATATGCAAACAGGAGGCATAAAGAAACTATATATAACATATAATTAATTTTTTTGTGGATATATATTTTCTTTTTTTTATTTTATTTTTTTAAATTTTTTTTTAATTTCTTTTCAGCATAACAGAATTCATAGTTTTACACCACGCCCAGTGCTCCATGCAATGCGTGCCCTCCACAATACCCACCACCTGGCTCCCCCAACCTCCCACCCCCCGCCCCTTTCAAAACCCTCAGGTTGTTTCTCAGAGTCCAGAGTCTCTCATGGTTCATCTCTCCCCCAATTTCCCTCCACTCCCTTCTCCTCTCCATCTCCCCATGTCCTTCGTGTTATTTGTTATGGTTTCACTTATTTGCGGAGCATAACAAATAACACGGAGGACATGGATATATATTTTCAATGTTCTTGTTTGCCTTCACTGGTCAGAACCTCCAGAACAATGTTGAATAAAAACGTTGAAAAAAGACATCTTTCCCTTGTTCCCAACTTTAGGGGGAAAAGCATTACTTTTCCTATTAAGTATAATGTTAACTATATTTTTTAAAGGACTTTTATTAACTTGAGAAAATTTTATTTGTTTGCTGAAAACTTTTATTAGAATAAGGGTCAAATATTATCAAATGTATGTCTACACTTTATTTGATACAATTACATAGTTAATCTCATTATTCTCTGATGACATGGTGAATTAGTTGATGTTTAATTATTCAATCAACTTTGATTTTTGGGATAAAACATTCTTAGTCTTGCTGCCTTTTTTTATGTATTTCTGTATTTGATTTTTTCATGTTTGCTAAGTGTATTTTTATCAAGTTTCATGAGGGATATTACTTTATAGTTCCCATTTCTTATAATGTCTTTGTCTGGCTTGGTTTGGTTAAATAAAATGAACTGATGTTTTTTTCCTCCTCTAATTTCTGAAATGATGGTAGTATTTACTTTTTAGTTTTTGAGTTCATTTACTGTGAAGCCATCTAGGCCTAAAATTTTTATATGGAGAAGTTCTCAATAATAAATTCAATCTCTTTAAGAGACAAAGGGTGATTCAGATTTTCCATTCAGCTTCAATTTTTAAAATTGCATTTTTCAAAAAATGTGACTGAGACTATGTCGTTAAATTTATTGGCAAAACAATTTTCATTTTGTTCCCTCATTTACCTTTTACTACTTGGAGAGTCTATAATGACATCTCATTTTCATTATGATTTTGGTAGTTTGAGGTTTTTTTTTTTTAAAGACTTTTCACCTTTACTCTCTTAAGCACTGTGATTTGTTATTTTTTCAAATTGTTTTTTCCATTTCATTCATTCTGCTCTTATTTTTATTGTTTCCTTTCTACTAATTATTTTGTCTTTAATGTATACATCTTTTTCTAGCTTCTTTAAGTGAGAGTTTAGCTTCTAGATTCTAAATTTTCTTTTGTTTTCTGATATTTATATTTCTATCTTTCCTTTCATGTGAATTTTGAAAAAAAGTCTGATTTCTTCAATTGTTGGGTTTGGGGATTGTCATAGAAAGACTTTAAGCTGGCCCCCAAGATGCTGCCTCCTGATAGTTATGCTTTTATGTACTTCCTTCCTCTTGAAGTTGGGTGGAAACTGTGCCTTTCTTATAACCAATAGAATAGGGCAAATTACTCCTGTAATTATGTGATTGTATTATACAAGATTCTGTCTTTCTCACAGACTGGGCCTTGGAGTCTCTGTCTTTGGCCTCTGTTTCTGTCTTTCTATCTCTTGCTGGATTTAGTAAAGCAAGGTTCATAAGTCCTTCAGCTGCCAGGAAATGGATTCTCTAATAACTGGAGGGAACTCATAAGTTGATCCTTCCCCAGTCTGGAATCTGATAAAACTGCAGCCCCATCAACATCTGCATTGCAGCCTGATGAGACAACAAAGCAAAGGACCCAGCTAAACCATGTCCAGATGTCTAACCCATGGAAACAGAAATGATAAATATGTGTTGTTTTAAGCTGCTAGAGTTGTGGTAATATGTTACAGAGCATACCCAATGATTTTTTTTATATTATGGTATTTTACTTTTTTAAGTGTGAGTTCATCAAGTTAGTTGATATTGCTTTTCAGTTAATCCTCATGCTTATTGGTTCTTTGTCTTGTTCTGTTTTCTGTTACTGAGAGAGAGGTATTAAAATCTACTATGGTTGTGGGCTTGTCTATATCTTCCTTCAGTGAGGTTTTGTTGGTGTATTTTAAAGTTCTATGCTCAGTGTGATATTCAGTTTTATTTGTCAACTTGTGTAGCCTGTAGTCCCCAGTTGTGTAGTTAACACTAATCTAGGGTATGCTGTGAATGTATTTAGTAGAGTGCACTGATGTCCATAATCAGTTTACTTTAAGTAAGGAGGATTACTCTGCGGGTGGGCCTGATTCAAGCAGTGGAAAATCTGTAAGGGAAGAGCTGAGGCTTCTCTGAAGAAATTCTAGCTGCGGACTCTAGTTTCAGCTCATGCTTGCGATCTCCAGCGTGCCCTTCCTGTTGCCCTTCTCTATCGACTCTGCAGTTGCCCAGCCAAACCCCATGGCCATCTAAGCCAATTCCATTCAATAAATATTTTAATATATATATCCTACTGATTCCATTTCTCTGGTGGAGCCTTAATGGACACAGTCAAGTTCACACACACTTATGATTAAGTGCTCACGATGCCTTGACCTTTTCATCATTATGAAATGTCCCTCATTATCTCAGGTGATACAGCTTGCCTTGAAGTTTGGTTTGCCTGATAATATCAGATAAGCATTCCAGCTTCTTTATGCCTCCTGTTTGCATAGTATAACATTTTCTATCATTTTACTTTCAAACTGTCTCTAAAAGGACATTTCTTGTAGATAGCATCTAGCTGGATTTTACATTTTTATGCATTGCAATAATTTCAGTCTTTTTATTAGAGCATTTTGTCATACATATTGTTTGCTAATTTACTTTTACATAGGCCTTAGCCACACATTAATTACATATATTATAAAGGAAATAAGAGAGGAGTTAAAAATATATTCTTTTATATTTTCATACATATGTTGATTTTGGTGGACCTTATCTTTTCCAGAAGATTGCACTTTTCCTCTGATAACTTTTCCTTTCCTTGTGGTTCATGTCTGCTTGTGATAAGTTCTCTAAGTTTCTGTTATTTTTTTAAATCTCTTTCTATCTTCTAAGTTTTTTAGTATATTATCACTGGATATAGAAGTTACGGCTGACATTTCTTTCTTTCTTTTCATACTTTGTAAGCTGGCATTCTATTGTTCCAGTCTCCCTTTTTTTTATGTCATTTGTATGATTGTTTTTCTGTCTTTACTTTTTTTGTCTTTTCTTCATATCGTCTCCTTATCTTTTCTTTTTATCTGTTTTTACAATGATGTGCCTAATTATTATAGTTTTCAAAAGCACTTTATTTTGAAATAATTGCAGACTTACAGAGAATTTGCAAAAATAATATGGGCAATTTCCATATGCCCTTTACCTAGGTTCCTCAATTGTTCATACCAGATTTATTTTACATATAAAGAATAATTATATAGTAATGTAGTTATACATATGTTATATAGTTCTTTCTGAGCCTTTTAAAGTTAAGTTGCAGACATGTTCTTCCTTCTAGGTAAATAATTCAGTGTGTGTTTCCTGAAATTGAAGTCATTCTTTTATATATCTGCAATGCAATTATCAGTTGTATTATGCTCCTTGTTAGCCACCTGTCATTATTCAAATTTAATCAAATTTTATCCCAGTCATATCTGTTTTAGCAGAAGGGGAAAAAAAATGACCTAAGATTCAATCCGGGAATACTCGTTGCTTTGAGTTCTGACTTCTTTGTCTTCTCTAACTTGGAACTGTTCATCGATCTGTGACGTTTTGACAAGTGCAGATTAGTGACTGTGTTCAGCATCCTCTGATCTGTGATTGCTGGATGTTTACCAACAAATGGATTCGAGGCACACATTTGTAATGGGAAGAACACAGACTAATATCTTAATATGTTATGTCAGATGGCGCATAGTACTGACTTGCCCCTTTACCAGTGATGTTAGTTTTGATCATTTTGTTCAAGTTATGTCTCCCAGGTTTCTCTAATACAAAGTTATTACTTTATCCTTGTTATTAATAGGTATTGTGTGAGGAGATACTTTAAGAATAGGTGAATATCTTGTTTCTCCTTAAATATTTCATCCAGTATTTTTAGTACCCACTGATGATTCATTCTTACAGAATGAATTATTGCTGTAATGATTATCAAATGGTGTTTTTCTAATTTTATCATTCCTTCCAAATTTGTTTTGGAGTTAAAATGTGAGCACTTTTAAGTTTCTACCATTAGTTTCTTCACTTTAATATAGACCCATGCATTCTTACTATAAGAAATGCATTTTGGCCTATGGGAGTTCCTGCAAATGTGTTCCTGTGCTCTCTTGTTATGGCCTCATTATGTTTTCAATGCTCTCTTAATTTTTGGCATAGCAATATGCTCTGTCTCATTTTGTACTTTCCCAGTCCCAGCCCTGACTCAGTATCTCTCCAATGAGCATTGATTAATTTTAGTGAGAATGTTATTCAAAACCAAGATTATGATATCTCATAATATGATGAGATATATTCACTGCTACTGGATATTACTGCCTTTATTTCCTCTTAACAGACAGAGCCAGGAAACATGCATATGCACACACACACACACACACACACGCACACACCTGTTTACCTCTCAATATATCAACTATACATGTTTATGTCAATATGTACATTACACCTACATCCATCTATCAATCATGGGTTCATTCTAGCATGTCTAATTCAAATGCAATATAAAAGGTTTACTCTCAAATCCTCCTTCCTTATGCCTCACCTGGAAAGTCCTGTATTAACTGGCTACACTATATTTACTTATTTGCTCAATCCCAGAATTTGCAGACAGTAGCACTAGAATTGCTAAGTCACACCCACTGTTAAAAAAAAAAGAAAACAAATCTCTTAATAACTAGAATTTAATATTTGTTTATGCTTCATTTCTCTGCTCAGCCTGAGGATATCTAATAAAAATATACTGGCCAAAATTCGTGTGGAATCAGTTCTTTTCATTCTTTTCTGCGTGGTTATGTCTTTCATTTGAAATATAATTAGGTTGCTTTCTTTTTGCATTCTATTTTAGTATTATTGTTGACTTTATTACTTTTGTGTGTGTTTATGATACAAGGAAATCATTTTAAAAGTCAGACTATGCATGGAGCACTGGGTGGGGTGCATAAACAATGAATTTTAGAACATTGAAAAAATAAAACTAAATTTAAAAAAATTCAGACTGTAAAAAATAGTATACTGGTAGGTGTTACCTTCCATTTCTTTTGTGCTCTTCCGATCCTACTTCCTATTTATTTTCTGTTTACACATTCTGTGCTTCTTTGTGCACTAGTGAGTAGATACATAGTTATTTTCTTTCTAATACAAAAGGTCACAAACTAAAGATATTTGCACTCACTTTCACTTAGCAACGTATCTTGGAAATCACATTATATCAGTTCGCAGAGCTTTTCCTTATTCTTTAAAGCTGTAAAATACACCCCTCGTGTAGAGGTATCTGTTTTTTCAATTCCTGTGTGTGGGAATTTGGTTGTTCTTAATAATTGGCATTTATAAACAATGTTTCCATGAATAACCTAATGCATATGTATAGTAGTTGTATTGTTGAGGTAAATCTTTAGGGTAAATTACTAGAAGCAGGATTGCTAAATCAAAATATAAATGCTAAGTAGTTTTGCTAAATATTGCGTGGACCAATTTGCATTTCAACCAGCAGGGTACGAAAGTACCTGTTTCCTCAAAGTCTTAACAAAAAATGTCTTATCACATCTTTACATTTTTGACAATCTGAGGTGAAAATGGTAAGAGTGTAGCCATCCTTATCTAATTTATTGTGGTTATAATTCATATTTAAAAATATATCTAGGGGAGCCTGGGTGGCTCAGTGGTTAAAGCCTCTGCCTTTGGCTCAGGTCATGATCTCAGGGTCCTGGGATCGAGCCCCGCATCGGGCTCTCTGCTCAGTGGGGAGCCTGCTTCCTCCTCTCTCTCTGCCTGCCTCTCTGCCTACTTGTGATCTCCGTCTGTCAAATAAATTTTTAAAAAATCTTTAACAAAATAAAAATATATCTAACCTGATTATATAGTTTGATGACTTTTGACAAATGTATACATCAATATAAACACCAACACAAGTTATAGAACATTTCTACCCCCAAAAGCTAGTTTATGCCTCTTTAAAATTATTCCTCCTTCCTATGGAGGAATCATTATCCCTTTTGATGACTAGCATACCTCTGGTATGATTTTCTTTACTGTGGGCTGGCTTTGCTTGTTCCACAATTTCACATAAGTAGAATCATAGCTTTTTATCTGCCTTCTTTCACTTGGCATAGTTTTGACTTTTGTCCATGATGCTCAGTATATAAATAGTTTCTTCCTTTTAATTGCTGAGAAGTATTACACATATGGTTATACCACAAATTGTTCATCTTCCAACTTGATGATGGACATTTGGGTTGTTTTCAGGTTTTGGATACCTGAGTAAATCTGCTAGGAGCATCTGTTTAAAAGTCTTTGTGTGAACACATGTATGCATTTCTCTTGGGTAGATATGGAGGTGTGTGATGCCTGGATTGTTGGGTATAGTGATGTAGTTAAACTGCTTTCTAAATGACTATACCGTTTTGCACTCCTACATGCAATATGTGAGACTTCCAGGTGCTCTACATCCATGTCGTACTGTTTACTTCCTTAGTTTTAGCCTTTCTAGGGTGTATATTATATCACTGAGGTTTTACTTGGAATTTCCTTGATGTCAAGTAAAGATGCATTTCCCTGATGTCAAGTAAAGATGTCAAACATTTTTCAGATACTTATTGACCATTTTATGCGTTCTTATTTTAAGAGATTGCAAATATTTTGCTAATTTTCCTTATGATTTCCCATGATTGATAGATGAATGTAGTTGTTTTATTATATTGTAAGAATTCTACATATAATCTGAGTACTGTTATTTTTTCCAATAGATATATTATAAACCCTTTCTGTCAATGGCTTGCATTTTCATTTTCTGAAGACTTCTTTGAGGAACAGAAGTTTTACATTTGATTCAAATCCAATTTATTTATTTATTTTGTTGTGTAGTTTTTGTTATTGGTGTCATAACTGAGTTATCTTCATGTATTGAAAGTTGAGTATATTTTCTCATATGTTTTCTTCTGTGTGTTTTGTAGTTTTAGCCCCATTACACTTTGGTCAACTTATGCTACGTTTTGTCAAAAACCAATTGCCTATTGATGTGTGAGTCTCTTTCTGGATTCTTTATTGTTTTCTATGGTTTATATGGACATTATGCAAAATTGCCCAAAAATCCCTAGGGAAGATGCAGTAACATGTATAATGATTTGTGGGTGTCCCCACTTCATAGTGATGGTGTCTCATGAAACTGGTCCACCTGACATCTCAGAAATCTACCCAGTTACTCAGCAGTCAGTCACCTCCCCTAGAGTGGCTGTGAAGGTTTTGTATTATCCAAAATAGACTGGAAAGTTTACTTCTATCCCACATAATGACTTATATCTAACTTAGTATGATCAGTTTTGTTAAATTCATTCTTTCAGTGTATTCTGAAAAGGTTCAGAGGGTATTAGCATTATAAAGAGCAGTGTCTCTTCAGTTAACACATAAGGGAGTAGAGCTAATTCTGACTGTCTCTTACCGATGCCATGAACTGAGGAAGTTACATACGCCTCTGAGCCTCAATAGGTATAAAGTAGGGAAAGTAGCAATCTACATGATTTAATATCTATTATTGTCTCATCATATCTACTCCACAGCAAAATCTCATATATTAAGCACTTAGTATATATCAGTGACATATAATGATAACTAACATTAAAAATTTCAGTTAGGGGCACCTGGAGGGCTCAGTCGGTTAAGTGGCTGCCTTCGGCTCGGGTCGTGATCCCAGGGTCCTGGGATGGAGCCCCGCATCCGGCTCCCTGCAGAGAGCCTGCTTCTCCCTCCCCTCTGCCTGCCTATCTGCCTGCTTGTGCTCTCTCTCTCTCTCTGTCAAACAAATAAATTTAAAAAAAAAGAATTTCAGTTAATGTTTATTATCAGTATTTTTATTCTATCACAACTCAAACATTTTGTCTTTTTGAAAAACCTCCAAGTAGGTTGATATATAGCTTCTGTGAGATATACATGGAGAGAGGACTCAGATATACCATTTACAGATGCTCACTGAGCCATCTTTAAAAGAATCCCTTCATGTGCTTTCAGACATATGAAATCTACTCATGCTTAAAAGATCTTAATTTGTTCTGCATTGAAAATCAAATTTAGACTTCAAAGCAAGAATGTAACGCTCACAAGGAAAAATCAGTACTTACATGCTTAGAGTTCAGCAAAACCAGGTTTCATATCACGAGGTAGATCAACTTAGTGGTTACATCGGGAAATCTGTGCCACTCATCATTGAGCTTTTAATTAATAACAGCATCTGAAGGTAATGACTCACAGCGTTTCAAATAAATGTGTGCCATTTTCTTGAGTAATTTGCTGATACACGGGACATGGCTAGCAGATTTGCATGCCTTTGGTGTGAAAGGCAGTGGGATCCATAACTCACGTGAACATAAATTATTAAAAGAAACCATTATTATAAAAATATATTCATGAATCAGACAAAGAGATCACTTTTCCATGGGAAAGATAAACATTTCTGTTGATTCCAGCATTTGTTGTGAATTTGCATAAACTATAAACCGATCACTGTTTTTATATGATCATCTAGATTCACATGTATCTTCATCTAGCAGTCTAGTTACTTTGTGGGGATTAGCAAATCCTATGCTTAATTAGCACTGTCTTTGATCTTTTGAGTAGTAGCTTCACATCACAGAAATATGTGATAATTTCAGTGCCTTTAATTCCTGGGAAAATCACCTCAGAGCTTATTATAATAGGTGAACTAAGTAAAATAAGGAATGTAGCCTGAAAATAAATTTGTTCCAGAGACCTATTGATTGTACAATAGATGCCCTCTTCTTCCTCAGCTGGAGCTCATGTTATCAACTGATGATATTGGCATTCTGGTTCATAAATCCATCTCCTAGGAGTTTGGTTATAATGAATCATTTTTTAAACTTGATCACCTCTGAATAAGCATCAGAGCCACAGGAGATGCCTGGGCTCCTCAGTCAGTTAAGCGTCTGCCTTCTGCTCAGCTCATGATCCCAGAGTCCTGGGATCAAGTCCCGCATTGGGCTCCCTGCTCAGCGGGGAACCTGCTTCTGCCTCTCTCCCCTGTTCAAGTGCTCTGTCTCTGTCTTAAATAAAATCTTAAAAAACAAAGCAAAAACCAGAGCGATAGTATTGCATTGCTGCTGTAGTGAGGCCACAGGCCACCATACTCAGTTCAGTCCCCTGTCGGATTGCTGCTGCCGAGGTCACGCTGGCATTCCATTCTCCACAGACCTGCATGATTTTTTGCAACACATGCCCATGAGAGTTCCTTTCTGTGGAGACACTCAGTGCCTGACATATTTCAGGTTGTCCCTTGAGGGGCCTTACTTATATTATTAAGAACTAGATACAAATTTTACCTGCAGTCAGAGTTTCAGGTTTGACGCCCTCAACCAAACACTCTTGAGAAGAAGACCTGTTATCTTGCTTTTCCTTATGTATCTCATTAGTGTCTAGAATTTATTCTTCTGCAATTCCTTAAGTGGTTGGCTGTTTACTGAACACGTACCTCTGCTCAGGAAAGGGATTTGGAGAATGATAAATACTTTTTAGTTTACTGTGTTATTTATCATATCTGAATGGCATTACAGAAACAGAAGTATTTTTTCCTTATTCCCAAATAGGGATTTTCAATGCCAGTGTGTGTTGACAGGGTGGGACTGCTTTGGAGATAACAAGGGAACCCAGTGAGGGTTGGCATGTAGAATTAAAACAAACAAACAAACAAACAAAAAACAAAACAAAACAAAAAAACCCAGCCCACCTCATTATTTAGTGTGTTCAGTAATGAGTTTTCCAGCTCTGGGATGGCTTGAAGATATGTTCCCATGACACTGTTATTTACCATGTTGTCTAGGTGGAGGGAAGGCTGGTTCATGTCTGCTTTTTCTACCAAGGCAACCTGGCATTCATTGGTCCCACAGATAGAGAAATAAACTGGCAAAACTTGAAAAGAACATGGCAACTCTAGGGCCCCCTTACAACATATTTAGGTCTATATTTCTGGCTCTAAGGTTGAAGGGTTTATTTGCCATTTGGGATAGCATGTCTGGATTGTTGTGGGTCTAGGCACAAGCACAGAGTGACACAGACTGTCACAAACACTCCCCGTTTTAGTCATTCAGCAGTTACTTACTGATGTACCCTGGGCCAGATCATCTGCTTAGTCCCAAGAATACTTGGGGGGGGTGAGCAAGAAAACAACCCCTGACTGACTCGGGAAGCATCTATTCTAGTGAGGAAGGCAGACAGGAAAGGGATCGTGGGATGAAGAGACACAACACACTTCACGGACAGACTTTTTAGTTAGGTGGGTGTTCCAGGAAGGGAAGAATTCTCCGAGTGGGTGACATTTAAGTAGAGAGAATCTTAAACACATTTACTAAAGGCACATTTAGTTAATATCAAATCCAAACCCTATATTCAGGCATGTGAGGGGGTCCCTCACCGTCTAATTCCTGCTTCTCCTCTGCACTTCTTGTCACTGACACCCAAGTTTTCGGGTTTTCTTTGATTTCTTCACAGAGCATTTTACAGTGATCTCTGTTTAGTACTCGTAATTCCATTTTATGATTTAACGGGGTACCAAGAATTGTCATTTAAAAAAAATCGTCATCATTATTAAAGAACATTGCATAATGCATACCAATGCATGCAGAGAAAATAAGAAGGAGATCATGTTTGTTTGGGTAACTCTCACTTGAGAGTCCATTCTAGGCAGATGCACCACTCTGTGTGTGTGTGTGTGTGTGTGTGTGTGTGTGTGTGTGTGTTGGTGGTATTTGGGAGCCATGAGGTCATACCCTTAACTTTCTCACTTTGGGAGAGGGTGAGAACAACTTTTAAAAAGACCGAGGGTCACGTATGGGAAAGCAGCTCTGAACTTTGAGTGTCAGGTAGAGTAAGAGCCAGTACAGCCAGCAGGCCCCAGTCTTTCGGGGTTTCTCACAGTGGGCGTCTGGTGCTTGCTCACATAGAAGTGCAGGTCCATGGTCGTGGTCAGACTGTGATGGCTTCGAGTCTGTGGTTGCTCACACCTTGCACCTCCACTGCCCTGTCAATAGGAGCATGGCAGGGTGAAGGACTCATCTGGCTTTTTTCCTGCTGTGACTTGTTGATGACAAATATACTTCTGTTTATGTCCCATTGGCAAGGGCTATGTCTGTGGCCCTTTCTAGAGGCAAAAAGATAGCTGGGGACTGTCACCTGGCTGCTGCCAGTCCTTCCAGTGACAACTTTATACTATGGGGAGAGGTGTTTGACTTTTCGTGTCCATTTAGCCATCCAGTAGCACGAGATAATCTGTTTGCACTCTTGTTCCCAAAGGGAATATTCTTGCCCATCTCCAAGGGAGACGAGCCAGTGTTCCAGCCAGTCAGTACATGCAGTGCCAAGTCCAGACCTCAGTCCTGTCTGCAGACAATGTTTAGAAAGCTATGGTCCCACAGACAAGTCCTGTGTGCCTCCCTCACACCAGCAATGATGTGAATCAGGAGCAGGATAATTGCAGCACAATCTCCAGTGCAGGTGGGTGCAGGGTGATAGGGAGCATCAGCTGTCCATGGGATTTAAGAATGAATGCTGAGGAGGCTCCGTGGAGACCCTGTGGCTGACGGTGGTGAATAGTTCTTCAATTAAATCAATTCTACTCCCACTGGGTAACTCTCCTATCCATTTTCCCTGCCCTGTGGAGCTTCCATCCTAGTTGAACAGAATTAAGCAAACATCATTTAAAGATCTACAGCACGTCAATTACTGGTAAGTGCTAAGAAGAACAGCTTCAGTGGGGGTGGGTGGTTGTCCCTTTAGATAGGATGGCCTGATGGTTTCAGGTAGCATTTGAATAAAGACCTGAGGGAACCGAGAGATATAGAGCCAGAGATGAAGTGATGCTGGGCGTGAGCATTCTCATAGAGGAGCCAGACTCATAGTGGCTGAGATACAGCAATGAGTCCTCTGCCCCTGGAAGGGAAAGAATGGGAACAAAGAGTCACAGGAAGTGAAGTCCCAGAAGCAAGAAGGGGGCATATCATGTGAGGCCGTGCTTACTACTCTATGGACTCTGGATTTTACTCTGAGTGAGATGGGAATGCATTGGGAAGTGTGGAGTTAAAGAAAGACATGATCACACTTGCTGTACTCCACTAGGTGCTGGATGGAGATGGGAAATAGAAGCAAAAGCAGCTGACATGATCTGACATGGTCTGGGGTGGTCACCAACAAACTGCCCTGGGCACCAGCCCATCTGGACCCAACGCTTTATAACAAGGATTTGGAGTGTTTGATCATAAAGTCACTTTCTGATTCTAAATTTCAGTGAATAACCACATCTCTGGCTATACAGTGATTCATATTACTTTTGTTTTCAACTTGCAGATGAGTTAATGAAGACTTAGCAAACAAAAACCTCAAAGAATTGCTTAAACAGATGTGTGCTGAATCAATGCAATGCCATGCATTCTGAAAGAGGTCTCAGATATCATTTACTTTGTTTATTTCATATTTTCACACAAAAAAAATGTGAACCCTGGGGTAGTTTTGATTTTAGCACAGCTGAGATGTGTGAGAGCTGATCTTCGAACCAAGTTTTACTAATTGGTACATGTAAAAAAAAGTTAATTGAATTGCTGGAAGTAAGAATATATAGCTATAGAAAAAGATTGCAATGAATATTTGCTGTTGCTTTTTTAATGTTTCTTTATTTTCCCCAACGTAAAAATTAAAACAATAATTAATTTACAAATAGTAAATTTCTCCCTTTTTAGTGTAGGACTCAGTAAGTTTTGGCAAATGTGTACAGGCTTGCAATTACCACCATGATAAAGATTTTATACGGTTCCATCACCCTAAAACATCTCCCTCTGCCCTCTTGTAGTGAACCCTTCTCCCAGCTCACAGTCCTGGGCAATTGCTGATCTGTTTTCTATCTCTAAAGCTTGTCTTCGCAAGAATGTCATATAAATGGAATAATATAGTATATGACTTGTGGGCTTGTCTATTTTTCTTTCCAGTTTATTAGTCATTGCTTTGTTATTTTAAATTTCTGTTTTAAGATCCAATTATGTGTGAGTTTTTTTAATAAAAATAAAGATTTTTTTATAGACTTTATAAAGACCTTTTAAGAGCATTTTTAAATGTTTCCAGTTTTTATTTAAATTCTAATTAGTTAACGTGTAGTGTAGTGTAATCTTGGTTTCAGGAGTAGAACTCAGTGATTCATCACCTTACATACAAAACCTCATGCTCATCACAGTGCCTCCTTAATATTCATCACCCATCTAGCCCATTCCCCAACCTCCACCCCTCCATCAACCTTCAGTTTGTTTTCTATAGTCAAGAGTTTCTCTTATGGTTTGCCTTCCTCTCTCTTTTTTTCTTTCCCTTATGATCATTGGTTTTGTTTCTTAAATTTCACATATGAGTAAAATCATATGGTATTTGTTTTTCTCTGACTTATTTCGCTTAGCATAATAATCTCTAGCTCCATCCATGCTATTGCTTTTTTAGAAGAGTTTTGTTTTTTATTTTAATTTTTTATAAACAAAAATTTGTATTTACAAAACTATTTACAAAAATTACAATAGTTACAGACAGCACAAATTGAGACAATTTCTTCCATTACTGTGATAGAAGCTACCAGCCTTGAATACCCAACTTTTGTAGCAACATGGACGGGACTGGAAGAGATTATGCTGAGTGAAATAAGTCAAGCAGAGAGAGTCAATTATCATATGGTTTCACTTATTTGCGGAGCATAACAAATAACAAGGAGGACATGGGGAGATGGAGAGGAGAAGGGAGTTGAGGGAAATTGGGGGGGAGATGAACCATGAGAGACTATGGACTCTGAAA
>PISX010034062.1:0-14396 GCA_004024625.1 Mellivora capensis
GTATCATGCTTAGTGAAATAAGTCAATCAGAGAAAGACAACTATCATATGATATCCCTGATATGAGGAAGTGGAGATGCAACATGGGGGACTAGGGGGGCAGAAAAAGAAGAAAAGAAACAAGATGGGATTGGGAGGGAGACAAACCATAAGTGACTCTTAATCTCACAAAACAAACTGAGGGTTGCTGGGGGGAGGGAATCGGGAAAGGTGGGTGGGGTAATGGACATTGGGGAGGGTATGTGCTATGGTTAGTGCTGTGAAGTGTATAAACCTGGCGATTCACAGACATGTACCCCTGGGGATAAAAATTTGTTTATAAAAAATAAAAATTAAAATAATAAAAAAAAATGACAGCTTTGGACTGATAGAAGACATTCTGGATTCTTAGCTAGATTTTCGTCCTGCTGGGATGATTCCTATCTCAAGTCAAGGAAATGGGCTAGATTTGCCTGCAAGACTATTTCGTGGACTACAGTAATGCTTTCCTCTTAGAGCACCAATTCCTTCACATTTTCTCAGCATTCGAGCAGTACTCTGAGATAGAAAAATGCAAAATACCTTCTTTCTAACCTTTCTTATCAAACATATATTTGCACTGAAAGGTCAAACTTCTACGTTGTTTGGACTTTGGTGCTTTGCAAAGCGTACTATATGCTTTCTTGGAGCCCTTTACAACTGCCCTTTCCATTCACCCAGTAGAAGTGGGCTCAGGACTCAGAGTCTTGCATTTCTTATATTACCTGAGAAACAGACCGAGTAATGACAATCTTTTCTTTTCAGCCTCTTTGGGCAGGTATGTTTGGAATATTTATTTGCAAGGCTATGGATCAACTACAGATCTTATATATGTTTAAAGATTTTATTTATTTATTTGAGAGAGAGAGAGAGCTAGAGAGAGAGCATGAATGGGGAGAGGGACAGAGCTAGAGGGAGAAGCAGACCGCCCCGCTGAGCACAGAGTCCCACACAGGGCTAGATCCCGTGACCCCAGGATCGTGACCTGAGCCAAACACAGTGACTTAACCAATTGAGTCACCCAGGCTCCTGATACAGATCTTAATTAATGTCAACCGACATCTCTTGCTTCATGCTGGGAATACAAAGTTCCAGTAGGCCCTGGGAAAACTTAGAAACTAATGGAAGACAACAGCACCGCTAAAGATAACTTGGCAAAAATGCGCCATATTCTATGACAGAGGCACATACATAGACCCCTGAGGTCCCAGGAGAAGGTTTGCAGGCCAACCCAGTGTTTCTGGGAGGGCTTCCTGGAGGAGAGAGGGCCTGAAATGTGTCCCAAAGAATGAGTAGGAAAGCACTGCAGTTAGGGTAACCAGATAGAACACAGGACACAGGGTTAAATTTGAATTTCACATAACAAACTATTTTTAGCATTATTTTTAGTATAAATATGTCTCAAATAATGTATGGGACAGAATTAAAGTAAAAAAAGGTATTCATTGGGGACGTCTGGGTCGCTCAGTCAGTTAAGTGTCTGCCTTCGTTTCAGGTCAGGATCCTGGGGTCCTGGGATAGAGCCCTGAATCGGGCTCCCTGCTCAGCGAGGAGTCTGCCTCTCCCTCTCTCGCTGCCCCTCTCCCCCTCTCCTCTCTCTCTCTCTCTCTCAAAATTAAATAAATAAAATCTTAAAAATAAGTATTCAACACTCATCTGAAGTTGCAAAGGAAATGGGCATCCTGCATGTTGATTTTTTAAATCTGGCAACTCTAGTTCCAGCCTCAAGATTATCTGCTCTTTTATGCCCCTGACATTACAGTACTTATTTCTCCCCAGGGCAGGTAGTGGCACCTTCACCTCTCCCTTCTATAGCATCTCTACCTTCTATGGCCATTGCTGACTAGCGCTGGCCTTTGTGCCAACACCATCCCTTTAACATTAATGTTTCATAAAGACTAATCATATGGTATTGTCATTATTTACAGAGTGTCCATCTTACTGTTAGAACTTAAGCATCTGGTGGGGAAGCCTGGGTGGCTCAGTCAGTTAAGTGTCTGCCTTTGGGGCGGGTCATGATCTCAGGGTCCTGAGATCGAGTCTTGAGTCAAACTCCTTGCTCAGCGGGGAACCTGTTTCTCCCTCTGCCTGCTGCTCCCCCTGCTTCACTCTCTCTATCTCTCTCTGACAAATAAATAAATAAAATCTTTTTTTAAAAAATGAGCATTTGGAAAACCATGCCTTATTCATCTTGTTCAGAGTACCTGGAAGCAGATAGAGCTCTGTGAACCTTTGTTGCCTAGGTGAATATATGGGTACAGATATGAGTGAATGATCCAGGTATCTCTGATTTCCACGCTTATCAGAGGACAAATAGGAATGACACTTTGAACAGGACTGTTCATATATTTTTTCTGTTTTCCTTTGTAGGTGAAGTGTATTGGATGTTTATCATGTAGTGGATATTCTTCTCCCCTTTGACCACCCAGGATCTAAACTCCCTTCTTGCATTTGGGGAATCCACCACTGAATTCACACAATGATGAGGGGAGAGATAAGGGAGTGGCAGCTGCAGCACGGTCATGTGACCCAAACACAGTTAATGAACATGAACTTCTTTTTTAAAATTTTTTTGACACAGAGAGAGATCGAGATCACAAATAGGCAGAGAGGTAGGCAGAGAGAGAGGAGGAAGCAGGCTCCCTGCTGAACAGAGAGCCCGATGTAGGGCTCGATCCCAGGACCCTGGGATCACGACCTGAGCCGAAGGCAGAGGTTTAACCCACTGAGCCACCCAGGCAGCCCCAGGCTTTGTATTCAGAATGCATTCAGGGCTTTGGAACCAGAATGGATGATCAGGGCAGTTTCTACTTCATTCTGGCAGTGCTCGTGGTGGCCCGCAGTGCCCAAGGGTGATACTCTAACCAGAGAGTTTTCCCTCTGCATGACTGTGATAGTCCTGAGCACTGCTTGTCAAGTATTTCTAATTCTTTCCTTCTTTGGGGCACATGATACAATTTCATTTTCTGGCTGCCTTTTGGTTGAATGCAGCCCTATGGCCTGTGATGGCTGATGGTTTGGGCTGGAAGTGGTGAGTGTTAGCTCAGGACTGGGAATTTCATTGGTCGAGTGGGACCCCAGGGGGTTCCCTTTCCTTTCTGGCATCACTGCTGACAAGGTTTGAGATGGTGGCTGGCCTTATCAGCTTGGGGCCCCAAGTAACTATGTGGAACAGAGACACTCTATCAACCCAAGATGGGTCTGTGGACTGAGCAAGAAATAAACCTTTATTGGTTTAAGTGGCTTATATTATCCAGCCAGTCTTGTAACTTTGGTTTTTATTTAGTCATTAGCCTCTTCTCTAGTAATCCCACTGATTCTGTGAGCCAACTTGTACCTCTCCAATGAGTTCTTTCCTTCTTAAGATAGATGGAACTGATTGCCATTGTTTATTACCAAGAATATCAAGTGGCCCATTACGGATACACGGATAACTACGTCAGAAGCTGCTCCTTGCAATGTCCCAGCTTTAATTTTTCAGAAGAGAGTCTTTGGGGTCTAAGAGTTGTTTTCAAGTTATTGTGTACAAGAGGTAGGATATCCGGGAGGAAAGAACATTGCTGGAAATCCTAATGTTCTATGCTACCTCTGCAGTGTAGCTGCCACTCTGCCATTTGAAACTTCTTCCAAGATGGGTGTGAAGGCCAGATAGGAAACATCATGTGCAAATGTCCTGTAACTTTAAGTAGGTCTGTGCAAATGTGGCAGCTCTTCTCCAGCCCAGGGTGGGACTGAGCCCATCTAACTCATGGAGAATTTAAGGAGTCCCACCACAGTAACACTTGAGACTGAATTACTAAGCAATTATGTAAAGAGTTGATCATTGCAGCCACTGTGTAAATATGAAAGGGGATTAAGGACCCAGAGAAGGGAGAGACCCTAAGACACACCCAACTTTTGTATCAACATGGACAGGACTGGAGGAGATTATGCTGAGGGAAATATGTCAAGCAGAGAAAGTCAATTATCGTATGGTTTCACTTACTTGTGAAGCATAAGGAATAACATGGAGGCCATTAGGAGAAGGAAAGGAAAAGTGAATTGGGGGAAATTGGAGGGGGAGACAAACCATGAGAGACTGTGGACTCTGAGAAACAAACTGAGGGTTTTGGAGAGGAAAGGGGTGGGAGGTTGGGTGAGCCTGGTGGTGGGTATTAAGAAGGGCAAGTATTGCATGGAACACTGGGTATGGTGCATGAACAATGACTCTTGGAACATTGAAAAAAAAAGACATCATCTGTGGCTTCAGCTGGACTTAGGTGCATGGCATGTTAGAACACCACTTTCCCACCCAAGCTGTCATTGGAATGGCTGCAGGCTAATGGGAAGGGCATCCCATCTGATTAGAGCTTCACCTGAAAACTTTTTTCTTACAAGAAGGCAGCTGCTTCTGGATTCTTCTTCTACTTGACAAAAATCTATTGCATCAGTTCCTTCAGGTTCATTACCTCATGGCCTCCCAGCACATATTTGTGCCCCAGTCATTGAAGTGGCAACCTGTTCTGCCCAAGTAAAGGCTCACAGCACCTCATCCCAATGGCAACTTGAACTTCTCCCTTTCTGTCCTGTGATACCACTGTAGGGGACACCTGCAGGAACCCTGTTGGTGCCCATAGATGCATTAAATTGCATTGTGGGAGGGGTGCCTGGGTGGCTCAGTAGTTAAGCGTCTGCCTTCAGCTCAGGTCATGATCCCAGAGTCCTAGGATTGAGCCCCATGTTGGGCTCCCTGCTCAGCAGGAAGCCTGTTTCTCCCTCTCTCACTTCCCCTGCTTGTGTTCCCTCTTTCACTGTCTCTCTCTCTTTGTCAAATAAATAAATAAAATCTTTAACAAAAAACTGCATTGTGGGAGAGTTAGCCTATGAACTGCCCTTGACCAATGGAGGCTGTGAGTCTGTGGATAAATGCCCTCTCTTCTGTATCACCAGCAGACAATGGTGAGACCCCTTCTAGCCAGTTCCCCTGAAGGTCCCAGTGAGATTGACTCCCAGGTGCCCACACTGTGTCCCTCCTTACTTATTTCCCTTTTCTCAGCCCACAGTACTGTTCTTTGGAGTCACTCCCCCAAATAAGCTAGCCGCATGAACTCTCTTGTCCCAAGATCTGCTTTCCATGGCAACCCAGGCTGAGGAAAACACTGCATTTATGCAGAGCTGAGACAAGACATTAATGTTCTCCAGCTCGTGGGTCCCAGTCTTTTGCCTCCTCGTCTCCAGAATTCCTCTCAAAAACTTGCATATGCCACACTGGCCTTCCCTGTCCCTCTCTTTTTCTTTGCATGTCTTTCTCTTTCTTTTTTCATGCACACTCACACATACACACCACAGGTCCTGGCGCTCTTTTATTAAGATCTGCCATTTTTGTCTCAAAAATGCAAGATATCCAGACTTGGCCATTTCACGGACTGATGAAGTCCCTTAATTATAACAGCAAAAACAAGTCAGTTGGCTGGCATAAGGTCATTACCTTTTAATTGTGCCAAGTAAAGTTATTCTAGAGACTATCCAGTTCTGTCATCATTTTATAAGAAAGGACACAGTAACAGCAAAAAAAGCAGGTAGGATATAGTCTCCCATTAGGTGATGGTCTCCAAATTAGCATAATCTTAGCTTTCCGAATATTTCACTGCAGTGATCTTGGTTTTCCCATTTGGGGAAGGGTAGACAACACACGAACACAGACATCACCTGTTCCCTCTGGGCTCCCACATGTACTCTGCTGCTCCCCTCTCAAACTCTTTGTTTGGCCCATACATCCCCTTTTGCTTGGGTCTCTGTGTCCCTCTCCCGGATCCTTCCCTGTGCTGTCATCCAGCTCTGTTTTCTGCACTATGTGCAGAAGGATTTGTATCTGCCTTATTCAAGTCTTTCTTGTAACTAGACAACATTTCTGAGAGTCCAAAGCCAAGAAAAAGAAGTTAGGAACAGAAACAGAACAACAACAAAGGCATTTTGTGCTTAATTGTGTCACTGCTTTTTGTTTTCCTTCAGTTTTTGCTTTGCTTTTTTTTTTTTAAGATGAGAATTCAGGAAATTCAGGAAAATGGTAAAAATCCATGTTCTTGGTTAGAAGACCCAACATGAAATAACAACTCTGTCGTTCATCAGTTCTCTGATGTGAGAAAACCCCCATCTCTGGTAGTCATGGTGTCCTTACAGGGCCAAATGTCCTGACATGTGTGTTTCTACTGAAAGGGTAACTGGAGTTTCAAGTTGTCTTGTAAATAGCCAAAAGGTACAGCTAGAACCTCTGGAATTTGGACTCTGCCACTCTTGCCTCTCTGACATTGGAAGTCTCTGCCCAGGTCCCACCCTGGGGTGTGGCCACTCCTATTAGAAATTGTTACCAACTCTTTACCAGTCATGGGACTTTCTTTTCACCCACATTTACTTCACTTGTAAATTACTCATAGCTTGGCATTTATGTGTTGGTTTTGTACGTTCTTCCTCTGTTTAGCCTGTTTTCAATGACTCCTCTATGAACTGGTACTCTTTCTTCTTTTCTGTTCTTTGGCTTTTTAAGATTTGTGTTTTTATAAACTCTTCCTTTTGATTATCTCTAAATTTTATATGACCGGTTATTTTTTAAATCACCTTTATATGTTTTCCTTCTTTTCCCTTTTACTTCCAATGCACTAAAAACTCTTTTGATTTCAACTCCTTACATTTTTACCATTTAGTTTAATTTAACTTAAGAGTCTAATAGGATAAATACCCTTTTTTAAAAGATTTTAAGTCTTTAGCTGTTACCTTTCCCTGTCATTTCTACCATTTATTGTAACCTGCTGTTTTGCAGGAAGAAACTGTTATTATATTTTATTTTTTCTTCACAGCCAGATCCCAAGCGGAGCTAAGCTCTTTCTTCTTCTTTCTTTCAGGAAGGTGGCTTGTATCCAATGAGCCTTTTTACTGACTCATTCCTTTTGCTGTTTGGGCTTCATTCAGGGGTCTCAGTTCTGATGACATCTCATGGAGCATAAGTCAAAAGCACTACCTCCTGTCCTGTGCTTCCTTTAAAGACCAATTCCTTGGGGTAGAAAAATCATCAAAGTTCCATGATAGCTGTAGTTTTGGATGATCGCTTGTATTTCCATCGACCTCCTAAGTTTTGTTCCCTCCTGATTTTTATCACTTTCTTATTAACTTGGCTGTACAGTGAAAACAGTGTTATGCCTCACTACATTTTTTATTGAGGTGGTATTCACACAACATGAAATTAACCATTTTGATGTGTCCGGTTGCATGCTGGGAAGTCCTCCCCCTGCACATGTACATGCACGCTCTCTCTCTCTCGCTCGCTCAAAAAAAAATGAAGTGTACAATTCAGTGACATTTAGCACATACACAATATTTTGTAACCCCTTACCCCTTCTATCTACTACCAAAACATTTTCATCATCCCAAAGGGAAACCCAGTACCCATTGAGCAGTTCATGCCCCTATTCTCTGCTCCGTCCAGCCCCTGGCAACCCCCATTCTGCCTTATGTCTTTATGAATTTACCCATCATGGGTACTTCATGTAAATAGTATCATACAATATGCAAGCTTTTGTGACTGGCTTCTTTTATTTAATGTAATGTGATGTTTATTATATTTTATCTAGAGTTTTTAGCTGTTTTATATAGGGAGAATTTTCAGGACGTCTAGTATATATGTCATTTTGCTGGAAATAGAAGTCCCATATCTGACTATTACTTAGTGTTACTATGAGTAGGAAATTAAGAGGCCTTACTGAAAATCCGTTTTGACTGGTATTTATTTTTCAAAGTGTCAAAACTTTCACTCAATGCTTTACATTAAAAAAAAAAAAAAAGCAAGGAGGGGTGCCCTGGGTAGCTCAGTCAGTTAAGCGTCTGGCTTTGGCTCAGGTTGTGATCCCAGGGTCCTAGGATTGAGTCCCGCATGAGGCTCTCTGCTCAGTGGAGAGCCTGCTTCTCCCTCTCCCTCTGCCTCTGCTCCTGTGCTCTTTCTGGCACATATTTTCTCTCAAATAAATGAATAAAATCTTTTTTTAACAAAAAACAAGGAGGGGCGCCTGGGTGGCTCGGTGGGTTAGAGCCTCTGCCTTCGGCTCGGGTCATGATCCCAGGGTCCTGGGATCGAGCCCCGCGTCTGGCTCTCTGCTCAGCAGAGAGCCTGCTTCCTCCTCTCTCTCTGCCTGCTTCTCTGCCTGCTTGTGATCTCTGTCTGTCAGATGAATAAATGGAATATTTAAAGAAAAAAAACAAGGATAAGAGAATTTTCTCTGATATTTAGTCAATAATTCCCCAAAACAGTAGACATTCAAAATATAAATTCATTTCAGGGCACCTGTCCTGTGATCGAGCCCCGTGTCCGGCTCTCTGCTCAGCAGGGAGCTTACTTCTCCCTCTCCCTCTGTCTGCTGCTACCCCTGCTTGTGTTTGCTCTCTCTGTGTCAAATAAATAAAATCTTTAAATATATATATATGTATATATATATATATATATATATACATATATATACACACACACACATATATATTCATTTTATCTTTATTTTGAATCCCATGCTAAATTTTACTTAACAAATTACCAGAAAGATTATTTTTTTCTAACCTCACTGTAGGAAAAAATAATTTTTTGAATCAGGAAAAATACATTGTACATATATCTCGTTGCTTTACTTTCCCATAGGGATCAATTCTTTTCTTTTCTGTAATGACCAATTCTTTTTTTTTTTAAGATTTTATTTATTTATTTGAGAGAGAGGCAGTGAGAGAGAGCATGAGAAAGGAGAAAGTCAGAGGAAGAAGCAGACTCCCCGTGGAGCTGGGAGCCCGATGCGGGACTCAATCCCAGGACTCTGGGATCATGACCTGAGCCGAAGGCAGTCGTCCAACCAACTGAGCCACCCAGACGTCCCCCGTAAGGATCAATTCTTAATGAGCTTCTGAGTGGTAGTTGGAAGTATCAAATGCTTCTCAAAGTGATAAAATAACGTCTCCAGGATAGGACAGCCAGAGGCAAACCATATGGGACCTACCCCGTTTTGGTTAAGATGATCTTGAGTGCACAAATTTCCCAGGGGCTTCTGAACTGATAGAACACAGCCTTTTTCAACCGAGGACAGTTACTTCTTAGGAGGGACTCCAGATTGTCAAGGGTCTTTTTCCTTTCCATTTATCACAGGCAATTTTTCTTCTGCCCCAAATTGTAGATGTAGAAGCATTTATTAAAGATAATCATCCCTGTGATTAGCCAGTAATGAGTTGCCTTTCATTGTTGGGTGCACTTACTTCAACAAGTGAGCCCGGCTGAGGTTGACCCAGGACCACTGAAGTCAGGATCTTTGAAGTGAACATGTGTGATCTCTATGGGGATAGTTCATCATTTGCCTTTTCATCATCCAGTACTCCTGTCTGAAAGCACTTTTATTCATCTTAGAGACAATCTTCTCAAATGCATAGGCTTTATTTGTTCAAATTATCCCTTATTTGCCTCAGTCAGATAGGAAAAAAATTACATCAGTGACTTCTTAGACATCCAATTCAACTGGTACAGTGTGCTTTCATCGAGACTAATGGTACTCAACAAGGGGGTAATTTTTCCCTCTCAGGGGACATTCGGCAAGGTCTAGAGACATTTTTTTGTTGTCTAGACATTTTTTTTTTCGGGGGCAGTGGTGGTCCTACTTGTATCCAGTGTGTGGAAGGCTGGTGTATTAGTTAGGGTTCTCCAAAGAGACAGAACCAGTAGGATGGAAAGATAGAGACAGGGACAGAGATAGAGATAGAGAGATATATAATGAGGCATTGGCTCACACACCTGTGAAGGCTGAGGAGTTCCACCGTCTGCTATCTGCAAGCTAGAGACCCAGGGAGGCCAGTGGTGCAATTCTGCCCAAATCCAAAAGCCCAAGAGCCAGGGGAGCCCATGGTTTAAATTCTAGTCTGAGGGCCAGAGATGAGATGAGGTGTCCCAAGCCAAGCAGGCAGGCAGGAAGCAAGAGGAGCAAATTCCTCCTTCTCTGTCTTTTGCTCTATTTAAGCTCTCAGTGGATTGGATGAAGCCCACCCATGTTGGAGAGGGCAATCTGCTTTCGTAAATCCACCATCTCAAATGCTTATCCCCTCAGGCAACCCTCTCACAGATACATTCAGAAATGTTTAATCTGGGCATTCTGTGGCCCATCAAGTTGACACACAAAACGGACCATCACATCAGGAGTGCTGCTAATCACCCTACAATGCATAGGACAGCCCCCATAACAAAGAATTTTTCTGTCCAAAAAGTCAACTGTGTAGAACTTGAGAAACTCTGATCTAGCCTGAAGCAATTTAAGAGTTTAAATCTTGTTCCTTGTTGGTCTCAGATGATTTTAACTGACTTAAAAAAAAAAGATTTTATTTATTTATTTTTGCGCACATGCACATGCACGAAAGAGAGAGAGAGAGAAAGAGAGAGAGAGAGCACAAGGAAGGGGAAGGGGCAGAGGGAGAAGCAGACTCCCGGCTAAGCAAGGATCCTGATGCAGGATTCGATCCCAGGAGCCTGGGATCATGACCTGAGCTGAAGGCAGAGGCTTAACCCACTGAGCCACCCAGGTACCCTTAAATGACTTTTAAAAGTGCATTTGAAGGGGGGCCGGGGTGGCTCAGTGGGTTAAGCCTCTGCTTTAGGCTCAGGTCATGATCTCAGGGTTCTGGGATCGAGCCCCACATCAGGCTTTCAGCTCAGAAGGGAGCCTGCTTCCCCCTCTCTCTCTGCCTGCCTCTCTGCCTACTTGTGATAGCTCTCTGTGACAAATAAATAAATAAAATCTTTTTTAAAAAAGTGCATTTGAAGTCTGCCAGGCCAGAGAATATCCTCTTGATACTAACACTTTCATATCAAAATATTAAAAATCGAAGATTCAGTTTCTTACTTTTCATTTTCCCAGCTCAAGAAACTTTACTTATATCCTAGTTGAACACTTCTCAAAACACAGTCCTTGGGTCACTAACGGGTGAGAAGGGTTCCCCCGGAGAATTGTAAATAGACTTCCAAACGTGTTTCTAGAAACATTGCAAGGAATTCTGTAGACTTTAATTTTTTTCTTTTAATTTTTAATTTTTTAATTTTTAATTTTTTCTTTTAATTTTTCTTTTTCTGCTGGCAAGTACAATGACTAGCATCAGGGACTGTGAAATCTTATGCTTTGCCTAAGTTCTCAGTCACAAAAAGTTGGAGAACTACTGCTCTTGGAAATCTTCTTTGTAATAGCTCCCCCTGGGCAGCCTCTGGTCAAGTTGGAAATGTTGCATCTGGGCCTTCCTTCAAGACCCATCTGAAATTCCCCTCCCACTGGTTGATGCATTCATTTCTTTGTTCGTTCATTACATACATTAAGCAAACATCACTACCACTTTGCTAAAGGCTGAGAACATAGGAGAACCCCACAAAGAACGAGTCCCTTAAGTAGCTCATTGTTAGAGGAATTCTGGCCTCTGTTAACTTTGCCCTTTCCTTGTACCCCACAATTGAATACTTGTTCATATTCTACTATGCATTACTTTGAAATTGACTTCTTTGTGTTGATTTCTCCTCCTGAATCAGAACATAGTATCCTTTCTGGCTAGGGTTGTCAGAGAAAGTACAGAACATCCAGTTAAATTTGAATTTCAAATAAACAACTAATATTTTTTTTTAGTATGAGTATGTTGCACATGTTGTACGCAACACATTTATATGAAAAAAGATTACTTGCTGAAATTCAAATGTTAATGGGGCGGCCTGTATTTTTAATTGCCAAATATGGAGACCTTGTTTAGGGCAAAGGTTTGCTTTAATTTTCCTTATATCTCCGAGGACATATGACAGAAGCCTGGATGTGCAGTCAGTTCTCAAATAAACACTCTTCTGAGCAGCTGTTCATTACTTTGAGGTAGACAGAAAAGTAAAATATTCATCCTGCAAAGGTAGGGACAGTGAATGATGTCTTCTAGCTGGTACTCGCAGCATAGTTAAATCATTTGTGATCTGAAGCAGGAGCTGGCTTCCAGGAAATGGTGGAGTTTAGTATTTAACTTTTAAAATACCAAATCAGGACAGGAAAGAATCCAGGCCCTCGGGAAATTTTTTTTCCCCAGGAGGATCAGGTGGGTGAGTTTGTCTTTTAGTCCTGAACATCCCAAGCCTGAATTTCACATGGGGTATTGGTCTATTGATAATGCCAGGGAATGACTTGTTTCCATCTCAATTATTTGGATAATAAACCATAGAAATTTAACCCTTAATAGTATTGCTTTATCATCTAGCATTTTGTTATCGATGAACATTAACACTATTGTTGCAAGGTTGCAAGGTTCTTGTCTCACGGAGTCGAAGAATGAATCTCGAGGATAATAGGGTGAAGTGAAGTGCAAGTTTATAATGGGAAGGTGAGGACAGAAAGAAAAGCACTCTAGAGTGAGGGGGGTTCCAAATGGGTTGCCATCAAGGGCTTTTATGGTCGGACTTTTAGAGAAAACTGACTAGGGAGCTTGGTAACCATGTATAATATTTAAGCAAGGTGCATTTGTAAAGATTATGCAACGAGCTCGTCTGTATTTAGAACAAGCAAGGTGGACTTGTTATGCTCCCTTCTCTCTGGTTATTATGTTGTCTATAACATTTCTCCACATCTGGGATCTCTGTAAGCCTGGTTATGAAGCCCCCTCTCTGTCTCTCCCTACCTAGCCTCACTTGTCCCTTACTTGCTATCTCTGCAGCAAACAGTGTGAGTAAATATACCAGGAGCTGCTCTGAACCAGCGCTGCTGAAACGGTCTGACTTTAATGCCCAGACAACATACACAGCTGTTGCCAGATGGCATTCATCCTGATCCCACTGGGTCAAAGTTTTCTATTTGCAGCACCGGCTCCAAGTATTGCTTTTTTGGAGCCTGAAAAGCTATGTGGACTTCATCAGTAAACTAACACACATAGCAGAATATTCCACAAACAGGAATTGCAGTCACACAGGATGCCATGGCAACTTCAAAACGTTTGAGCTTTTTCATACCTGCGTTTCATAACCAGGAGCCCCGTGTTTTAGCCTCGACTGTAAAAAAAAATGTGGGTGCTGTAGGTTGCAGAAGGAAGGGGTTTCCTATGCATGTGTAATATATATTTGAATTACTATATTCAATATTTTGGTCAGAAATCTGCTCAGGTTTTCTACCTTTTATAATACACATCACGTTTGTGTGGTACATTGCTCGCTTTTTACTTCACTTATTTTTTTTTGCATTTTTTATTTATTTAAGTCATCTCTATACCCAACGTGGGGCTCGAACTCACGACCCTGAGATTAAACGTCACATGTTCCACTGACTGAGCCAGCCAGGTGCCCCTACTTCACTTATTTTTATAGTTGTCCATAGATGAAAGCCTTAAAAAGTCTCAACATCCACAGTGAAAAATAAATTTTGGTCTTAAACACCTTCATTTCAATCATGTCTATAAACTGGATTTCTGTTATTCGGAAGACTTCAAGTCAACTCAAGCCCCAGTTGTTAGCATCATTTTGTAATCTGGAAACCACTGAGAATCCTCACTGGGAACATGCCTGGTGTGGCAGTCATTAGTAAGGGGATCCTTCTTCTCATCTGATTTCTCAGAGTCCCCAGATTCTTGATTGCGATCGTCATCTGTAATCTTTTGTGGGACACAAATATTTATTTATTTATTTAATATTTTAATATAATATATTATATTATGTTTTATATATTTATGTTATATATTTATAAATATATTTCATATATTTATATATAATATTATATGATATAATATTTAATATAATTTATTAATATAAATAAATATTAAATATTTATAAGAAAACATGGAGAGATGATTTCACTCAGGACTACATAAAGATAACCAAAGGATTGATTCTGCATCAATGACACCCTATGAAATTAGAATCATATACATAAGAGTAATTAATTGAAAATAATGCTGTTCAACAACCCATAATCAGTATCCAGTGGGGCTCTAATAATAGTTTCTAATTTCCTCTTCCTAAAAGAATTCAGGCAAAACTCCACCCCAGTGTTCTTGGGAAATGTCTCTTCTGATTGTCTTTTCTTCCTGAACTGAATATTTTGCGGTTTGCTCTTCCTCTGCGTGCCCTACACGGTCCTCGCCATCATCTGTTCTGATATATCAAACCTTATGTAACAAAGGGTTTAGGAGCCCTATTGAAATGCCGTAGAGAAATCCGCCCTCGTTAAAAGACCACCAGAGACGTGAGTCAAAGCCAATCGGCAGGGGCCGTTTATTACAGGTTCGAACCTGGACCTCTGCGCACTCGTTGCCGGTAACGCCGAGAGGTCCAGGGCTGGGTAGGTGCAGGGTTTTTATAGACTGGTATAAACAGGTTCTGGGTGGGGTGGAGCC